>JAODAL010044314.1:0-32994 GCA_025379985.1 Phyllomedusa bahiana
ATGTGTGATAGGCTCTGTGACGTGATCTAACCTATCCTTTGTACTCTCTGCTAGCTGGTAACTAACCCAATCCTGTGTGATACCTCTCTGAGCTGTGTTTTAAACCCTATCCCTTGTATCTCTCTGCTGACTGTGTATTAACCTATCCTGTGTGAAAAGTTGCTGAGCTGAAATACTAATCCAAGAGAAAACGAAAAAAACAAAAGAGGGTGCGCTCCATGGTGAAAGTACATACAGAATATAAGAACAAGGTAACAAGTGGTTGGGTTGCTCACCTGAAGTAGTTGTGCTTATAATATAGAGGCACGGATGGCTCTATCCGAGTCGGAACAGCAGCCGCGGGTCTCTTTCTCCGAAGTTGGGTGGCGGCAGTGGGTGTAAACAATAAAGTCGAACTGGAAAAAATGTTGCCCCCCACTTTAAAGGGAAAAAACCTCTTTTGAGGGGAAAGGGGGGTTTTTAAAAAATAAAGGTTTTATTCCCAATAAATTTCCCATAAGAGGGGTAAACCTTTTCCCCCTATAAGACATTTAACGCGTTTCACGCATGAATCGGTGCCTTCCTCAGAAGTAGGTATTACAGAAAAACAGACGGGAACCATTACATATTTAAAAGAAAGGCATTGCTCTGATTGGTTGAGGTATAAACCAATTATAAAACAGATGAAATATACCATTAAAACCTATGGGACTAAACGGACCAATAGTAAAATAGGGATAATTTAAAAAAATAAGTCTTATAATGAAGAAAAAAGTCAGGGGTGAAAAAGAGGGGGGAAAATGTATGGCAAAAAAGGGGGTACTTTAGTCTGTGTTATTCAATGGGAGAAGAAGGATGAGCCTCCATAGGCCTTCTATTGGGAGCTTGGCACGCGATTTGTGTAGAAAGTGAGGGAAATACGGATGGGCCAATCAGCAGAGGAGCTACAGTCTCCCTTTTTATCCTGGGGGTTTAGGTAGCCAATCAGTGCACGAGCTACTCGCCCCATTATAGAACCCAGCGTAAGAGAACTCGGTCAGTAGCGCGGGAAAGTAGGTTACGCTACCATATTAAGGTCAATGGCGTGAGTCTCAAACAAGAATAACCCTCAATGCCGTAGGTTACCCTGTAAGTCCTATATTATATCCTATATAACAATATTCTTGTTCGAGAGTCACGCCATTGACCTTAAAGGTGGTAACCTACTTTCCCGCCTACTGCCAGTTTTTATGTGGGTTCCATTCCCGGGCTTTCCTGGGCACACGGTTATTTTGAGTGGTTTTTTGGGCGAGTTTTCGGGGCGTTTCCCCCCCCCCAAAAACCCGTCCAAAAGCTTCCAAAGCGGGGCCCGTTCCTTTAATAGATTCCTATGTAAAACCGGTAGTATTCACACCGAAAGAGGGTTTTTACACCTTCTTTTGGGAACGAAGGGGAAAAATGTCACGTCAATTCTTGAATCCGGTTTTTGGCACGTTTTCAGTGCGGTTTTTGCCCTGGCTATTAATTTGTATGGTTGAAAACCTCGACGCAAACCTCATCCAAAACCTCGCCCAAAACCTCGCCGAGAGACGCCTCTAAGGGTGTGTTCACGCGATGTTTTTGCGATCCGTTTTTGGATCAGTTTTTCGCAAGCAAAACGGATCCAAAAAACCGCTCTACAATGTGCAGTTTGATTTATATTGGTTCAATGTAAAACACGCATCTCCGTTCAGACGAGTGATCGCTGCTGCGCGTTTACTTGCTTCTTTGCGATCCGCTTTTCGGATCCGTTTTAAGAATTGACATGTCCATTCTACTTGCGTTTTACGCAAGTGAAAACCCCATAGGAAATCAATGGGGTGCGCTTTTGGGGAGCCTGAAAAACGATCCCAATAGCCAACACACTTGGTTACATTTTGATTGCCAACAAGCGCATCCGAAAAAACGCATTGGATTAAAATAATATATATAATGTATGTATATATAGATATAGAATATATATACTATATATATATATATATAATAAATATATATATATATGTTGCTTGCCCCGACAGGGAAAGGCGTTGATCCGGCATGTTCCGTGACAAAGGACTTCTTCACAGTATCAAAAGTTTTCTTTATTTTTATAAGTACAATGGACTTTTACCACTGTTCCAATTAAAACAAAGATAAAATAACTGGCTTAACGCGTTTCGCGCGGTACAACCCGCGCTGCCATCAACATGCTTTCTGATTAATGCGCGGTGTACCGTGCAAAACGCGTAAAGCCATCTTTTTTATCTTTGTTTTAATTGGAACAGTGTGTAAAAGTCCATTGTACTTTTAATAATAAAGAAAACTTTTTACCTACGTGGAAGTCCTTTGTCATGGAACGCGCCAGATCAACGCTTTCCCCTGTCCGGGGCAACAACCTCTAGATCTTACCGAGTGCAGGCTAGCACTTGCGTCCGTTCACAGGATGGTGATCTCGCAGCCGTGATTATGGCAACGCGCAATAGCCCACAAGCATCCAGAGTGTTGTGCCCTTGTGTTTTTGCACATTGAACCCCTCAAAAGGTAAGCACGTCCTTACTATACTTTGAATCTTCATTTGTACGTCTTATACTATTGGGCGCCACCGATTTTCTCTTTCTATATATATATATATATATATATATATATATATATATATGGGCGTAACTAGAGAAGCCAGGGCCCCAAAGCAAACTTTTGGATGGCCCCCCCGCCCCTCCCTCGCCCACCTCCCTGACCAAGACCCATGTACCCAGGACATGCTGTTAGATAATGTAGATAATACAAGTGGGTAAATACCTCACCCTACATCTCCACCATCAACTGCTACCATCAAAAATCCCACTATACTAAGACCAGCATTACCATTAACCGCTATTACATAAGGACCTGATTATACCGCCAGAACATGACCACAAATACCACAACATAGTGACTGAATAATATCCTACACTATTTAACTGATCAGTTCACAAAGACCAATACTGTCTAATAATAAAATAATAATATATTAATAATATAGTGACCATATAGTGGTATATACCAGTGTACCACAGGCTCTGCAAGACTGTATATTACCTCCATACACAGTGACCATAATAGTGGTAGAAAAAAAACCAAACCATTGTCACAGGCTCTGCAGACTGTATATTACCCCTCCCATACAGTGACCATATAGTGGTAGCACCAGTGTACACAGCTCTGCAGACTGTATATACCCACCAGTACATGTCCATATAGCGGTAGTACCATGTACACCACTCTTCAGACTGTATATTACCTCCATACAGTGACCATCTATGGTATGGTACCAGTGTACACAGCTCTGCAGACTGTATATTACCCCCATACAGTGACCAAGAGAGTGGTAGAACACCAGTTACACAGGACTCCAGACTTAATTACCCCATACAGTGACCAATATAGTGGTAGTCCAACCAGTAACACAGGCTCTGCAGACTGTATATACCTCCATACAGTGACCATAGGTGGTAGGTACCAGTGTAACACAGGCTCTGCGGCTGTATAGTACTCCCATACAGTGACCATATAGTGTAGACACAGTGTACACAGGCGCTGCAGACTGTATATTCCCTCCATACATGACCATATAGCGTGAACACCAGTGGACACAGGCTCTGCAGACTGTATATAAAACTCCATTCAGTGACAATTAGGGTAGACACCAGTGTGCACAGGCTCTGCATACTGTAATATTACCTCCATACACTGACCAGATAGAGGTAGACACTCAGTGTACACAGGCTCTGCTGACTGAATATACCACCATACAGTGATCCATATAGTGGTAACACTACCATGTACACAGGACCCCCCCCCCCCTGTCCTGCAGACGTATATTACCCCTCCATACATGACCATAAGTGGAACACCATGTACACAGCTCTGCAGACTGTATATGACCTGCATGATGTGACAATATAGTGGGTAGACACCATGTACACAGGCTCCGCAGACATTATAAGTGTTGACAGTGCAGTTACATCTTGTGACTCACAGGTGACTTTCTCTGACCAGTCGTTGACTTTCTCTTTTGTTCTGCATCCTCCAGATTGCCATCAAGGAGACAGTCTCCCGACATCGCCTCCTTGTCCGTGCAGATTTAGACACAAATATCTTAGAATCCTGACTTTTCCACACCTGCCCCCCGGGCTTATATGGGTTCCTTTAGGCAGGCAGGGTTTTAGATAGGATATAGGGCCCCAAATAGGCAAGTGTAGAGGTATCCCAATAGAGTGCCCATCATAGCAGGCAGGTGTAGGTACTATAGGGAGCCATACAGGTAGACAGGGTTAGGTGGGCTTATAGCCATATAGGGAGGGTTGAGTAGCTTAAGGGCCCCATATAAGTGACAGGCCAGGCTTGTGGGGTATACGGCATGCATGTGGGGATATACGGCGGCAGGCATGTGGGGGTATACGGCAGATAATGGGTGTTAACAGCCAGGCATATGGGTTGGTACAGCAGCATATAGGGGCTGTATAGGCATCAGGCATAAAGGGGGCTGATAGGCAAGGCGGGGCATTTTTGGGGGCTTTTAATGGGCAGGCATATAGGGGGGGTGTATGGGGCAGGCAGGCATATGGGGGGCTGTATAGGCAGGGGGGCCCAAAAAGGGGGCTGTATGGGGCAGGCAGGCATTTAGAGGGGCTGATAGGCAGGATTTAGGGGGCTGTTTGGGCAGGCATGCATATAGGGGGCTGATAGGGCAGGAAAGGCATATAAGGGCTGTATGGGCAGGCGGCTTTATAGGGGCTGTTAGGGGCGGGCATATAGAGGCGGGGAATAGGCGGGAAAGCATATAGGGGTTGTAAGGCAGGCGGGCCCATATAGGGGGCTGTATAGGCGGGCCCGGGCATATTAGAGGGCGGGATAGGCAGGCATATGGGGGGCTGTATGGGCGGGCCCCTTTCCCCAAAATAGAGGGCGGTTTGGGCGGCATTTTGGGGGGCCCTTATAGGCACCCAGGCTGGGGGCGGGTTTAAAAAAAGAAATCCCTTATTTTACCTCGGTCCCGCTCCCCCGATGCGCCGCTCCCCCCTCCCCCTCTGCTGCTTTCCCCTGCAGCCTCTGCCCCACGCGGGGGGCGTGGGATGGGGACGTCACCGCCGTCCCCAGGGAAACCCAGGGGGCCGGCGGGGGGAAGAAAGAGCGGAGCGATGGGTGCCCCACTCTGCTACCCCCCGGGTAGCGCTGTCCTGAACGCTCGGGGGGGCCGGGGGCCCCGGGGCTTCAGAGGGGGGTATCCCCGGGCCCCCCCCCCGCAGCTCCCCGGCCCGCCACAGTGAACTTTTTAAAGGTCTCTGCCGGCGGGCCAGGAGGGGCCATTACCGGGGTGCGGACGCAGTAGCAGCTCCCCCGGGGCCCCCCTAAGCGCGGGGCCCCCGAAAGAACTGCTACCCCTCACCCGGTATTTTGGGCCCCGTAAAATATATTATTTAAATTTTGATATTATACATATTATATTATTATATCATTATATTATTAATTAATTGTTATTGATAAATAAATTTTATTGTAATAATTAATTTTTTTGATAAAAAATTATTAAGCAAAATTAGGGGGAAAGGGCTGGAAAGCTCACTGGCCCTCTAAGGTTGAAAAAAAACCCTAAAATTTATTCTGATTCACTAAATTTTTTGAGAACAAAGGGAATTTTGTCAAGCCATTTTTTCTCATCTAATACGCGTTTGGGGGTTTGCCCTCATGTGTAGAGCGAGCGTATTGGTTTGGACGGGTAGGAGGAATGAGGTGGGTTGAGAAGGGGAAAAACTCAACTTAACTGGTGTTTCCCCATAAAAAGGATTTTCCCCCTTCTCAACTAATTATTAAAAACATAAGTTTTAAATCATAAAATAATTTTTAATCATTATTTAGGGTTGGGGGTTGTGGGTTTAGGGTTGGTTAGTGGGTTTGGGGTTGTAGGGTTGGGGAAAGGGTTTAAAATCATTAATTTTACATGAATGATTTATGATTGACAGAAGGTCAAAAGCGTGTATTTGGTCATGCAATAGGTTAAATTAATAGATAATTGATTTGAAAGAAAAGACATCGAAAAACGGATCAAAAAACGCATGCAAAACGCATCCAAAAAAGCATCTGCCGTTTTTCTTGGATAAATTTTTTTAAAGCAGTTGGTGCATTTTTTTGGTAAAAAAAAGGAAAAAAAAACGATCAAAACATCGTGGAAAATTTTCCCAAAGGGGTTTTTTTTCACACGGGTTTTGCCTCTGTTGACCTTCGCTTTTTTTGATGCGTTCCGGGAACCCACAGGACGGGCGCAGAGACGCACTAAAAATTAAAACGAGTTTTATCATGCAAACAATGACAGAAACGCAGCGGGCGTTCACATGAGAGATCGTGCTGCGTGTTTGCCCGTGCCTGTTTGGGGCCTCCCTCTTGGTCAAAAATTTTCGTGTAGAAATCGCCCTGGTGAACTATACGCGGTTTTAAAAAAGGGAATCAATGAAATGAACTGGGGCATTTTTGGCCGAGGGAAAAAGCTCCGAAAATCGTCTAAAACCAAGTCAAAATAAGCCGTGTGAACATGGTCTAAGACTTCTATTAATGTCTATTGTAACTTTAAACTTTTTCGATTGGATATAATGTTTTATCAATAACACTGAGAGTGAATCACTTATTAAAACTTTTTTATTGTATTTTTTAATATTCTTTGTGATTGTGCAATAATTTTGATTGTGGATAATCCACAGCCTCGCTCTGATCCCGCCGTCTTTTTTATATGTGCCTCTGTATATTCATGACCTGAGGAAGTGAGCTTGTTGTCTATAGTTTTACTTTCAATAAATAATGACACTATTTTTGTGGTAAAAACACCCCAGGTTGTCATTTAAGCGCTAAATTTTTTTTTGGGAAATTTTGATATTCAGACCCGTGTATCTAAGGCCTATCCCTGTCAATAAACAGCAAACATGTAATACAGTCTTCAGCGCAGTGTATCTAAACCTAGGAGGTGTGATACAGTCTACTGCACTGTTTATCTAAGTCTATGAGGTGTGCTACAATCTACAGCACGGTGTATCTAAGTCCATGAGGTATGATACTGTTTTCAGCACAGTGTATCTAATTCTATGAGGTGTGTTACAATCTACAGCACGGTGTATATAAGCATTTGAGGTGTGATACAGTCAACAGCACAGTGTATATAAGAATATGAGGTGTGATAAGGTCTAGTACTGTACTGTTTATCTAAGTCTATGAGGTGTTTTACAGTCTACAGCACAGTGTATCTAAGTCTATGAGGTGTGTTACAATCTACAGCACAGTGTATCTAAGCCTATGTCGGTTTGATACAGTCTACATCACTGTGTATCTAAACCTATGAGGTGTGATATTCTACAGCACTTAGTATCTAAGCCTATGAGGTGTGATACAGTCTACAGCACAGTGTATCTAAGAATATGAGGTGTGATAAGGTCTAGTACTGTACTGTTTATCTAAGTCTATGAGGTGTGTTACAGTCTACAGCACAGTGTATCTAAGCCTATGTCGGTGTGATACAGTCTACATCACTGTGTATCTAAACCTATGAGGTGTGTTAGGGGGTCTACCCGCACTGTGGTATCTAAGCCTAAAGAGGGTGTAGTCTAACCGCACAGTGTATCTAAACCTATGAGGTGTGATACAGTCTATAGCACTGTGTATCTAAACCTATGAGGTGTGATAGTCTATAGCACTGTGTATCTAAACCTATGAGGTGTGATAGTCTATAGCACTGTGTAACTAAACCTATGAGGTGTGATACAGTCTACAGCACTGTGTATCTAAACCTATGAGGTGTGATAGTCTACAGCACTGTGTATCTAAGCCTATGAGGTGTGATACAGTCTATAGCACTGTGTATCTAAGCCTATGAGGTGTGATACTGTCTACAGCACGATGTATCTAAGCCTATAAGGTGTGATACAGCCTCAAAGCAATGTATGGCCATTTTGGAAGCCTAGGGTGTACTGGGATAATCAACCAATCAGAGCAGTGCTTTCATTTTCTCTCCTGCGGGTTACCATGGTAGCTGTGATGTGATTGGTCGCTGTGGGTGACGCCCCGTCTCCTCCGTTGCTATCCTCAGTATACTATACCTGCTCATGGTAACCGGGCACTTGCCCACAGTAAAGATGGCCGCCTGCCCCTCGCCAGCAACAGTGCCTGAGCTCTTCCGGCTTGCTGGATCACATGACCGCTCCTCTCGGTGAAGATGGCTGAGGAGCTGCCGTCAGAGCTGGACGTGGTGATCCTGGGCACAGGTCGGGACACGATGATATCGTGATGGAGTGAGGTGGTCTCTTAGGGTGTGGGTGACCCGGCGGGGGGCGGAGTTACGGGCTGGACCCGGTTTGTTAGGAAAACATTGCCATTTATTGATGATTCATTCAGTTGTCAGTGACTGGTCCGGCCCCAGGTGTGCGGCAGTCACCGGTGTGCCTGTATATAGGAGCCCCGGAGCCATACACACTATATAGCAGTATACTGGGGTCTGGTCAGATCATATATTGGCCCCAGGAGCCCCATACATTCTATATAGCAGTATACTGGGGTCTGGTCAGATCATATATTGGCCCCATACACACTATATAGCAGTATACTGGAGTTGGGTCAGATCATACATTGGCCCCATACACACTATATAGCAGTATACTGGGGTCTGGTCAGATCATATATTGGCCCCAGGAGCCCCATACATACTATATAGCAGTATACTGGGGTCTGGTCAGATCATATATTGGCCCCATACACACTATATAGCAGTATACTGGAGTTGGGTCAGATCATACATTGGCCCCATACATACTATATAGCAGTATACTGGGGCTGGGTCAGATCATATATTGTCCCAGGAGCCCCATACATACTATATAGCAGTATACTGGGGTCAGGTCAGATCATATATTGGCCCCATACACACTATATAACAGTATACTGGGGTTGGGTCAGATTATATGTTGGCCCCATACATTCTATATTGCAGTATACTGGGGTTGGGTCAGATTATATATTGGCCCCATACATTCTATATTGCAGTATACTGGGGTTGGGTCAGATTATATATTGGCCCCATACATTCTATATAGCAGTATACTGGGGCTGGGTCAGATCATATATTGTCCCAGGAGCCCCATACATACTATATCGCAGTATACTGGGGCTGGGTCAGATCATATATTGCCCCCAGGAGCCCCATACATACTATATAGCAGTATACTGGGGTCTGGTCAGATCATATATTGGCCCCATACATACTATATAGCAGTATACTGGGGTTGGGTCAGATCATATATTGGCCCCAGGAGCCCCATACATACTATATAGCAGTATACTGGGGTTGGGTCAGATTTATTTTATTGGGCCCCCAGGAGCCCATACTACTATTTTAGCAGTATACTGGGGTCGGGCCATATATTTGGCCCCATACATTCTATATAGCAGTATACTGGAGCTGGGTCAGATCATATATTGGCCCCAGGAGCCCCATACACACTATATAGCAGTTTACTGGGGTTGGGTCAGATCATATATTGGCCCCAGGAGCCCCATACATACTATACAGCAGTATACTGGGGTTGGGTCAGATGATATATTGGCCCCATACACACTATATAGCAGTATACTGGGGTCGGGTCAGATCATATATTGGCCCGCAGGAGCCCATACATACTATATAGCAGTATACTGGGGTCTGGTCAGATCATATATTGGCCCCATACATACTATATAGCAGTATACTGGGGTTGGGTCAGATCATATATTGGCCCCAGGAGCCCCATACATACTATATAGCAGTATACTGGGGTTGGGTCATATCATATATTGGCCCCAGGAGCCCCCATACATACTATATAGCAGTATACTGGGGTTGGGTCATTTTCATTTTAATTGCCCCCAGAGCCCATAATCTATATAGCAGTATACTGGGGTTTGGTCAGATCATATATTGGCCCCATACATTCTATATAGCAGTATACTGGGGTTTGGTCAGATCATATATTGGCCCATACATTCTATATAGCAGTATACTGGGGTTGGGTCAGATCATATATTGGCCCCATACAGTACATTCTATATAGCAGTATACTGGGGTTGGGTCAGATCATATATTGGCCCCATACATACTATATAGCAGTATACTGGGGTTGGGTCAGATGATATATTGGCCCCATACATACTATATAGCAGTATACTGGAGTTGGGTCAGATCATATATTGCCCCATACATACTATATAGCAGTATACTGGGGTTGGGTCAGATCATATATTGGCCCCATACACACTATATAGCAGTATACTGGGGTTGGTCAGATCATATATTGGCCCGCAGGAGCCCATACATACTATATAGCAGTATACTGGGGTTGGGTCAGATCATATATTGGCCCATACCACTATTAGCAGTATACTGGGGGGGTCGCTTCAATATTTTGCCCCCTACACCTATATAGCAGTTTACTGGGGTTGGTCAGATCATATATTGGCCCGCAGGAGCCCATACATACTATATAGCAGTATACTGGGGTCGGGTCAGATCATATATTGGCCCCATACATACTATATAGCAGTATACTGGGGTCGGGTCAGATCATATATTGGCCCCATACACACTATATAGTAGTATACTGGGGTTGGTCAGATCATATATTGGCCCGCAGGAGCCCATACATACTATATAGCAGTATACTGTGGTTTGGTCAGATCATATATTGGCCCCATACATTCTATATAGCAGTATACTGGGGCTGGGTCAGATCATATATTGGCCCCATACATTCTATATAGCAGTATACTGGGGTTGGGTCAGATCATATATTGGCCCCATACAGTACATTCTATATAGCAGTATACTGGGGTTGGGTCAGATCATATATTGGCCCCATACATACTATATAGCAGTATACTGGGGTTTGGTCAGATCATATATTGGCCCCATACATACTATATAGCAGTATACTGGGGTTTGGTCAGATCATATATTGGCCCCATACATTCTATATAGCAGTATACTGGAGCTGGGTCAGATCATATATTGGCCCCAGGAGCCCCATACACACTATATAGCAGTTTACTGGGGTTGGGTCAGATCATATATTGCCTCCAGGAGCCCCATACATACTATATAACAGTATACTGGGGTTGGGTCAGATCATATATTGGCCCCATACATTCTATATAGCAGTATACTGGGGTTGGGTCAGATCATATATTGGCCCCATACATACTATATAGCAGTATACTGGGGTCTGGTCAGATCAGATATTGGCCCCATACATACTATATAACAGTATACTGGGGTTTGGTCAGTCATATTTTTGGCCCCATACATTCAATAAGCAGTATATGGGCTGGGTCAGGGGGCATTTATTTTGGCCCACGCCCATTTCACATCTTTTTATAGCTAGTTTACTGGGGTTGGGGTCAGATCATATATTGCCCCCAGGAGCCCCATACTTTCTAAAATAACAGTTTTACTGGGTCGGTCAGATCATATATTGGCCCCAATAACCCTTATAGCCCGTATTACTGGGGTTGGGTCAGATTTTATATTTGGCCACAGGGGCCCCATAAAACTATTAAGGGAGTATACTGGGGTTGGGGGTCAGATGATATATTGGCCCCATACATACGTTTAGCAGTATACTGGGGTTGGGTCAGATGATTTTGGCCCCCCCCTTTCCCTACTTTTAGCAGTATACTGGGCTGGGTCAGATCTTTATTGGCCCCAGGACCCATACATACTATACAAATTACTTGGGTTGGGTCAGAAAGATATATTGGCCCATACAACTATATAGCTGTATACTGGGTGGTTCAGTATAATATTGGCCGCAGGAGCCCATACATTACTATATAGCAGTATACTGGGGTTGGGTCAGATTATTTTATTGGCCCGCAGGGCCATACATACTATTTAGCAGTATACTGGGGTGGGTCAGATCTATTAAATTTGGGCCCCAGGGCCAATAATATCAGCAGTATACTGGGTTGGGTCTGTCATATATTGGCCCCATTCATACTATATCAGCAGTTTTACTGGGGTTGGGTTTAGATTTTAATTGGCCCCATACATACTATATAGCGGGTTTATGGGGTTGGTCAGATCAGACAATGGCCCCATACCATTTTATTATAGCAGTAATGGGGTCCGGGGCAGTCATATATTGGGCCCCCATACATCTTTTAGCAGGTTACTGGGGTTGGGTCGATATATATTGGCCCCATACCCTAATTTGTTAGCAGTATACTGGGGTCGGGTCAGATCATATATTGCCCCCAGGAGCCCCATACATACTATATAGCAGTATACTGGGGTCATGTCATATATTGGCCCCATACATACTATATAGCGGTATACTGGGGTCATGTCATATATTGGCCCCATACACACTATATAGCAGTATACTGGGGCTCGGTCAGATCATATATTGGCCCCATACACACTATATAGCAGTATACTGGGGTTGGGTCAGATAATATATTGGCCCCCGGGACCCTACATCTATATAGCAGTATACTGGGGGGCGGGTCAGATCATATATTGGCCCATACATATATATAGCAGTATACTGGGGTGGGCAGTCATATATTGGCCCCATACATTCTATATAGCAGTATACTGGGGTTGGGTCAGATCATATATTGGCCCCATACATACTATATAGCAGTATACTGGGGTTGGATTAGATCATATATTGCCCCATACATACTATATAGCAGTATACTGGGGCTGGGTCAGATCATATATTGGCTCCCAGGAGCCCCATACACACTATATAGCAGTATATTGGGGTCTGATCAGATCATATATTGGCCCCATACGTACTATATAGCAGTATACTGGGGTCAGGTCAGATCATATATTGGCCCCATACATACTATATAGCAGTATACTGGGATCAGGTCATATATTGGCCCCATACATACTTTATAGCAGTATACTGGGGTCGGGTCAGATCATATATTGGCCCCATACACACTATATAGCAGTATACTGGGGTCATATATTGGCCCCATACACACTATATAGCAGTATACTGGGGTTGGGTCAGATCATATATTGGCCCCATACATACTATATAGCAGTATACTGGGGTTGGATTAGATCATATATTGCCCCATACATACTATATAGCAGTTTACTGGGGCTGGGTCAGATCATATATTGGCCCCATACACACTATATAGCAGTATACTGGGGTTGGTCAGATCATATATTGGCCCCATACATACTATATAGCAGTATACTGGGGTTGGGTCAGATCATATATTGGCCCCATACATACTATATAGCAGTATACTGGGGTTGGATTAGATTATATATTGGCCCCATACATACTATATAGCAGTATATTGGGGTCTGGTCAGCTCATATATTGGCCCCATACGTACTATATAGCAGTATACTGGGGTTGGGTCAGATCATACATTGGCCCCATACATACTCTATAGCAGTATACTGGGGTCAGGTCAGATCATATATTGGCCCCATACACACTATATAGCCGTATACTGGGGTTTGGTCAGATCATATATTGGCCCCATACATTCTATATAGCAGTATACTGGGGTCTGGTCAGATCATATATTGGCCCATACATTCTATATAGCAGTATACTGGGGTTGGGTCAGATCATATATTGCCCATTTCCATCTATATAGCAGTATGCTAGGTCAGATCATATATTGCCCCCAGGAGCCCCATATACACTATATAGCAGTATACTGGGGTTGGGTCAGTTGATATCTTGGCCTCATACATTCTATTTAGCAGTTTTCTGGGGTCTGGTCAGATCATATATTGGCCCCATACATACTATATAGCAGTATACTGGGGCTGGGTCAGATCATATATTGTCCCAGGAGCCCCATACATACTATATAGCAGTATACTGGGGTTGAGTCAGATCATATATTGTCCCCAAACCCATACATACTATATAGCAGTATACTGGGGTTGAGTCAGATCATATATTGTCCCAGGAGCCCCATACATACTATATAGCAGTATTCTGGGGTTGGTTCAGATCATATATTGGCCCCTTACATACTATATAGCAGTATATTGGGGTCTGGTCTGATCATATATTGGCCCCATATATACTATATAGCAGTATACTGGGGTAAGGTCATATATTGGCCCCATACATACTATATAGCAGTATTCTGGGGTTGGGTCAGATCGTATATTGTCCCCAGGAGCCCATACCTACTATATAGCAGTATACTGGGGTCGGGTCAGCTCATATATTGGCCCCATACATACTATATAGCAGTATACTGGGGTTGGGTCTGGTCATATAATGGCCCCTAGTAGCCACATACATACTATATAGCAGTATACTGGGGTTGGGTCTGGTCATATATTGGCCCCATACTTAATATATAGCAGTATATTGGGGTTGGGTCAGATCATATATTGGCCCCATACATACTATATAGCAGTATACTGGGGTTGGGTCAGATGATATATTGGCGGAGCCCATACATACTATATAGCAGTATACTGGGGTTGGGTCAGATGATATATTGGCCCCATACACACTATATAGCAGTATACTGGAGCTGGGTCAGATCATATATTGGCCCGCAGGAGCCCATACATACTAAATATCAGTATACTGGGGTCAGGTCAGATCATATATTGGCCCCATACACACTATATAGCCGTATACTGGGGTTTGGTCAGATTTATATATTTCCCATACATTCTATATAGCAGTATACTGGGGTTTGGTCAGATCATATATTGGCCCCATACATACTATATAGCAGTATACTGGGGTTGGGTCAGATCATATATTGTCCCCCTACAGACTATATAGCAGTATGCAAGGACAGATCATATAATGACCCCAGGCGCCCCATATACACGATATAGCAGTATACTGGGGTTGGGTTAGATCATATATTGGCCCCATACATACTATATAGCAGTATACTGGGGTCTTGTCAGATAATAAAGTGGCGCCATACATACTATATAGCAGTAAACTGGGGCTGGGTCAGATCATATATTGTCCCAGGAGCCCCATACATACTATATAGCAGTATACTGGGGTTGAGTCAGATCATATATTGTCCCAGGATCCCCATACATACTATATAGCAGTATACTGGGGTTGAGTCAGATCATATATTGTCCCAGGAGCACCATACATACTATATAGCAGTATTCTGGGGTTGGTTCAGATCATATATTGGCCCCTTACATTACTTATATTAGCAGTATATTTGGGGTCCTGGTTGTCATATATTGGCCCCATATTTCTTTTTAGCATATACGGGGTCAGGGTCATATATTGGCCCCATACATACTATATAGCAGTATTCTGGGGTTGGGTCAGATCGTATATTGTCCCCAGGAGCCCCATACCTACTATATAGCAGTATACTGGGGTCGGGTTTAGCTTTATAAAATTGGCCCATACCATAACATAATATAGCAGTATACTGGGGTTGGGTCTGGTCATATAATGGCCCCTAGTAGCCACATACATACTATATAGCAGTATACTGGGGTTGGGTCTGGTCATATATTGGCCCCATACTAATTAAGCGTAATTGGGGGTTTGGGGAGATCATATATTGGCCCATAATAATATATAGCATTACGGGGGTTTGGGGCGATTATATATTTGGGCCCCCAGGGGCCCATAATACTAATAGCATTAGGGGGGGGTCAGATCATATATTGGCCCCATACACACTATAGAGCAGTATACTGGAGCTGGGTCAGATCATATATTGGCCCGCAGGAGCCCAACATACTATATAGCGTTAACTAGGTTGGGGCAGATCATTATTGGCCCCATACATACTATATAGCATATACTGGGGTAGTCATATATTGCCCCAACATATATAAGCAGTATACTGGGGTCATGTCTATATTCCCCAAAAATACATATAGCGTTTCTGGGGTTGTTATAATTGGCCCCATACACACTAAATAGCAGTTACGGGGGTCTGGTCAGATCTATTTTTTGGCCCCCCAAAACACTATATGCAGTTTAAATGGGGCTGGGAGATCATTTTTGGCCCCTACACACTATATGCAGTTTATGGGGGTTGGGTCGATCTATTTTTGGCCCCCTACCACTATTAGCAGTATACTGGGGTTTTTGGGTCAAATATTTTATTGGCCCCAGGAGCCCCAACACACTATTTAGCCCTTTAGGGTTGGGTCAACATATATTGCCCCCAGGGGAACCCCTACATTTTTTAAAACCCATACAGTGTAGCCTTTCGGCGCAGTCTGTGCCTTTCCTCCTGACACCAGCGAGCGCTGTGGGTAATAGAGCTCGGTGACAGCTCTTTATAGAGGTCCAGTTTCCTCCCCCATTGGCCCCCCTTTTTTCCCGGCCCTGCCATCAAAAACTGGAAAATGGCGCCTGAGGGAGCCTCCAGCCGCACGCGCCTCCTAAAGTGAGATCTAGATGTATCGCGGGCACCAGCGGAGGAGCCATCGCGGGCACCAGCGGAGGAGCCATCGCGGGCACCAGCGGAGGAGCCATCGCGGGCACCAGCGGAGGAGCCATCGCGGGCACCAGCGGAGGAGCCATCGCGGGCACCAGCGGAGGAGCCATCGCGGGCACCATCGGAGAAGCCATCGGCGGAGCCATCGCGGGGAACCCTCGGAGGAGCCATCGCGGGGAACCATCGGAGGAGCCATCGCGGGGAACCAGCGGAGGAGCCATCGCGGGGAACCAGCGGAGGATTCGTCGCGGGGAACCAGCGGAGGAGCCGTCGCGGGGAACCAGCGGAGGAGCCGTCGCGGGGAACCAGCGGAGGAGCCATCACTTTCCAGAAGTCTGTTTCTTTTCATCTTGTCAGAGAGCGGCGTCAATTCATCAGGAGCCGCTACTATGTCCGGCTGAACTCGGACTCCTCAATCTGCACAGGTTTAACCACATGAGATGTGACCCCCTCTCCACAAATCTGCCACCAGCGCTCCCTATACAACATATTAATATTATCCGTTCTGGACAGTTTTATCCTCCAGAGCTGCGCTCACTATTCTGCTGGTGCAGTCACTGTACATACATTACTTATCCTGTACTGATCCTGAGTTACATCCTGTATTATCCTCCAGAGCTGCACTCACTATTCTGCTGGTGCAGTCACTGTACATACATTACTTATCCTGTACTGAAACTGATTAAATCCTGTATTATCCTCCAGAGCTGCGCTCACTATTCTGCTGGTGCTGTCACTGTTCATACATTACTTATCCTGTACTGATCCTGAGTTACATCCTGTATTATCCTCCAGAGCTGTGCTCACTATTCTGCTGGTGCAGTCACTGTACATACATTACTTATCCTGTACTGATCCTGAGTTACATCCTGTATTATCCTCCAGAGCTGCAGTCACTGTACATACATTACTTATCCTGTACTGATCCTGAGTTACATCCTGTATTATCCTCCAGAGCTGCACTCACTATTCTGCTAGTTCAGATATAAGCGGTGACTCCGGCTCGGCTGCTCCGTCTGTTGGGGTCTCCGGTGGTCTCTAATCGGAGGCTCCTGCTGCAGCTTCGCCTTGGTGCTGAGCTGATGAAGAGCTGTTATGTATGAAACGCGTTGTCAATTTTCACTAATAAAGATGTTAAAGGTAAAGAACCTGCTGAGCTGTTCACGGTCTCCTATCCGGGGCCCCTGAGCTCTGAGCCCCCCCTCTGCTGTGTGATATGTGTATATAGCAATGTACATTGTATTACAGTCTAGTGGTGATTATAATTAGTGACAGGTGCAGCCTATAATAAACACTATGTGACCTGTTCCTGTGGCCGCAGTGGGAATCTGCTGGGAGTGATGCGTCGCCTGGTCTCTGCGCCTCGTGGCCCGTCCTCCCCGGGGACCCTGGGATTTGCAGAGTAGGATGCGGGGTCGAGGGGTCATAGAGGGGAGCGCTGAAGTCCGGAGGGGGCCCAGGGGTCAGGACGTGGGATAGAGGGGATTGAGGGCAAACGGATCTCTGGAGGAGAGTTAGAGGGGTCTGGAGTGCAGACGGTTGGGATCTGGAGGAGAAGCAAAGGAGTCCGGAAGGGGAACTAGTGGGGTCCAGAGTAGCACAAAGGGGTTCAGAGGGGAAGCAGAGACGCCTGGAGGGAGGGTAGAGGCATTTAAGTGGGGACAGAGGATTTGAAGATTGAAAGAGTCTGGAAGGGGAACAGTAGGGTCCGGAGGAGGGATGGAGGGGTCCGGAGGAGGGATGGAGGGGTCCGCAGGAGGGTTGGCGGGGTCCGCAGGAGGGTTGGAAGGGTCCGCAGGAGGGTTTGGAAGGGTTCCCCCAAAGGATTGGGGGGGCCGCAGGAGGGTTGGAGGGGTCCTCAGGAGGGTTGGGGGGGTCCGCGGAGGTTGGAAGGGGCCGAAGAAGGGGGGGGGTCCCCAGGGGGGGTTGGGGGGTTCCCCCAGGGGGGGTTGGAAGGGTCCACAGGAGGTTTGGAAGGGTCCGCAGGAGAGATAGGGGGGTCCGCAGGAGGGTTGGAGGGGTCCTCGGGGGTTTGGGGGGGGTCCCGGGGGGTGGGAAGGGTCCCCAGGGGGGTTGGAAAAAGGCCCAGGGGATAGTGGTTTCCCCCGGAGGTAAGGGGGGCCACAGGGGGGTTTTGGAGGGGTCCGCAGGAGGGGTCCGGAGGAGGGCTAGAGGGGGGCCCCAGGAGGGGGGAGGGCCGGAGGAGAGGGGTAAGGGGGCCCCAGGGGGGTTGGAGGGGTCCGCAGGAGGGATATAGGGGTCCTGAGCGGGAACAGAAAGGACAGAGGGGGACGAGGTCCGGGGAAGGGGGTGTTTTTGGCCCCAGCACAGAGCTTTCGTGTTATGTAGGATGGGGGGCCCCCGTAGGTGGGGGGTGGGTGTCTGGGGAATGTGGGTTTTTGGGGGAACCCCCAATTACCCCGGGGGTTTGGGGGTAATGGAGGGACGGGGCCCGTCAGGATCCCGGGCTCGGGGCTCTGCAGTGTAAGGGACGGATTGGGGGGGGGCCCGTAGGATCCCGGGTGGGGCTCTGAGTGTAATGTGAGGATTGGGGGCCCCGTCAGGTTCCCCCCGCCTCGGGTGCTCTGCGTGTTATGTGACGGATCGGGGGCACCCGTCAGGATCCTCAGCTCTCGAGTGCTCAGCAAAGTGTTCAATGTGAAGCGGATCTGGGGGCACCGTGCAGGATCTAAGCTCTCGGGTGCTCTGCAGGTAAATGTGAAGGATTGGGGGCACCGTCAGGACTCCCGGGTGGGGCTCTGCAGTGGTTAAGTGTCGAAGGATCTGGGGGCACCCGTCAGGATTCCCTCAGCTCTCGGGTGCTCCTGCAGTGTAATGTTGGATCTGGGGACGTCAGATCCCTCAGTTCGGGTGCTCTCGCAGTGTAATGTGACGGATCTGGGGGGCACCCGTCAGGATCCCTCAGCTCTCGGGTGCTCTGCAGTGTAATGTGACGGATCTGGGGGCACCCGTCAGGATCCCTCAGCTCTCGGGTGCTCTGCAGTGTAATGTGACGGATCTGGGGGCACCCGTCAGGATCCCGGGCTCTCGGGTGCTCTGCAGTGTAATGTGACGGATCTGGGGGCACCCGTCAGGATCCCGGGCTCTCGGGTGCTCTGCTTTCTATGGGTGACCAGCAGGAGTTTGTGTCATCAGATTAGAGGACGTCGCTCTGCATGTCTGTGGGGATCCAGTAGATCCCTGTGTGAGGCATGAGATCTGGAATAGACCTGTACTGCTCGGCTGGAATCTGCTGTTGACGGATCCTTCTCTCCGCAGGTCTCCCGGAATCCATCATCGCCGCCGCCTGTTCCCGGATTGGGCAGCGCGTCCTCCATCTTGACTCGTAAGTGGTGCCCGCTCTGCTGTGGACATTGGTGTCTGTGTCTTTTCGTCATTGGCTGGTTGATTGTTGTCATCCCTGCCAATCGGGCGCGAGTAACGAGTGCCCTGCGGATGTGGCGGGGAAACCCCTTTTGGTGATATCTACTATATACCCATGACCCGGCCCTAGAGGGGTCAGCGCTGAGTGTGGACTCAGGACTCGTATAATAAAGGGGTCCCTCTGTACAATGCGGGGCAGGACGGGTCTTC
Organism: Phyllomedusa bahiana; assembly: GCA_025379985.1. Lineage (NCBI taxonomy): Eukaryota > Metazoa > Chordata > Amphibia > Anura > Hylidae > Phyllomedusa > Phyllomedusa bahiana. The sequence goes on from JAODAL010044314.1 coordinate 20,071, forward strand.
AGGAGCCAGAGACGCTCTCCAGTCTACACGAAAGACCTGGATCATGGAAATAGGACCTCGCTCTATAACCTCACAGCGATTGCCTGTAGAGGGAGAGCAGAGCCAGCCGTCAGCTGGGAGGGGAGGCGGCAGCATAGTCGGCTGGGAGTGGAGGGGGCAGCAGAGCCAGCAGTCGGCTGGGAGGGGAGGGGAGAGCAGAGCCGGAAGTCGGCTGGGAGGGGAGAGCAGAGCCGGAAGTCGGCTGGGAGGGGAGAGCAGAGCCGGCAGTCGGCTGGGAGGGGAGGGGAGAGCAGAGCCAGCAGTCGGCGGGGAGGGGAGGGGAGAGCAGAGCCGGCAGTCGGCTGGGAGGGGAGAGCAGAGCCAGCAGTCGGCTGGGAGGGGAGGGGAGAGCAGAGCCGGCAGTCGGCTGGGAGGGGAGAGCAGAGCCGGCGTCGGCTGGGAGGGGAGGGGAGAGCAGAGCCGGCCGTCGGCTGGGAGGGGAGGGGGCAGCAGAGCCGGCGGTCGGCTGCGAGGGGAGGGGAGAGCATAGCCGGCGGTCGGCTGCGAGGGGAGGGGAGAGCAGAGCGGCAGTCGGCTGGGAGGGAGGGGGCAGCAGAGCCGGCGGTCGGCTGGGAGGGGAAGGGGGGCAGCAGAGCCGGCGGTCGGGCTGGGAGGGGAGGGGGGCAGCAGAGCGGCGGCGTCGCTGGGAGGGGAGGGGGCAGCAGAGCCGCGGTCGGCTGGGAGGGGAGGGAGGCTGCAGAGCCGGCGGTCGGCTGGGAGGGGAGGGGGCATGCAGAGCCGGCAGTCGGCTGGGAGGGGAGGGGAGAGCAGAGTCGGCAGTCGGCTGGGAGGGGAGGGGGCTGCAGAGCCGGCAGTCGGCTGGGAGGGGAGGGGGCTGCAGAGCCGGCAGTCGGCTGGGAGGGGAGGGGGCTGCAGAGCCGGCAGTCGGCTGGGAGGGGAGGGGGCATGCAGAGCCGGCAGTCGGCTGGGAGGGGAGGGGGCTGCAGAGCCGGCAGTCGGCTGGGAGGGGAGGGGGCTGCAGAGCCGGCCGTCGGCTGGGACTGGGCTGCAGAGCCGGCAGTCGGCTGGGACTGGGCTGCAGAGCCGGCAGTCGGCTGGGACTGGGCTGCAGAGCCGGCCGTCGGCTGGGACTAGGGGAGGGGGCAGCAGAGCCGGCCGTCGGCTGGGACTAGGGGAGGGGGCAGCAGAGCCGGCAGTCGGCTGGGACTAGGGGAGGGGGCAGCAGAGCCGTCCGTCGGCTGGGACTAGGGGAGGGGGCAGCAGAGCCGGCCGTCGGCAGGGACTAGGGGAGGGGCAGCAGAGCCGGCAGTCGGCGGGACTAGGGGAGGGGCAGCAGAGCCGGCAGTCGGCTGGGACAGAGGGTAGAGACTGGGAGAGCAGCTGAGCCGGCAGTCGGCTGGGGACTAAGGGAGGGGGCAGCAGAGCCGTCCGTCCGGCTGGGACTTAGGAGGGGGGGGCAGCAGAGCCGGCATTCGGCTGGGACTAGGGGAGGGGGCAGCAGAGCCGGCCGTCTGGCTGGGGAACTAGGGGAGGGGGCAGCAGAGCCGTCCGTCGGCTGGGACTAGGGGAGACAGGGGTCGCAGCATGAGCCGGGCATTCGCGGACTGGGGGACAGGGGGAGGGGGCAGCAGAGCCTATGGAGGGCACAATATGTAATAAAAAAAAAAAAAAAAAAAAAAAACAGCAACTTTTTGCCCCATCCCTGACCACCCTAAAACTTGACATCCAATAGATAGAAACGTCCATGATGGAAAAGTTCCCAGTACAGAGGAGCGCTGTGTTCTTCATTCTGTTCTATGGGAGATCCCAGTACAGGGGAGCGCTGTTTTTCTCCATTCTGTTCTATGGGAGTTCCCAGTACCGGGGAGGGCTGTGTTCTCCATTCTGTTCTATGGGAGTTCCCAATACAGGGGAGTGCTATGTTCTCCATTCTCCTCTATGGGAGCTCCCAGTACAGGGGAACGCTGTGTTCTTCATTCTGTTCTATGGGAGATCCCAGTACAGGGGAGCGCTGTTTTTCTCCATTCTGTTCTATGGGAGTTCCCAGTACAGGGGAGCGCTGTGTTCTCCATTCTGTTCTATGGGAGTTCCCGATACAGGGGAGCGCTGTGTTCTCCATTCTGTTCTATGGGAGTTCCCAGTACAGGGAGCACTGTATTCTCCATTCTGTTCTATGGGAGTGTCTTAGCTGATACTATTGGGGGTCAGTTCCTGCGATTGGGTCGGGTCTATCAGGCATTACTGCTTTAGGCTATGGCTTAGGCCATCTTAGTCTATGGTGGGAGGTCAGTAGCTCTTTATGTCACCCCCTCAGGAGCTGCTGAAGCCTAGAGAAGCCCCCTCTCCTCTGTACACCTATGAGCCGCTGCCAGAGGGGGAGACGGGAGCAGCCCCTTCCCTCTGCTGTAACCTGGTGATATTGACCTCGGCATCCGAGGGGTTAAACAGCCGGGAGCCTCCCTTGCCCAATGGGCACCATAACGGCGTCCTGTTATCATTCTCATAGGTGCAGTGCCCGATTTTACTGGTGGCGGATGCTTATGTTGTATCTGATTTGGGAGAGGGGCGGCCATATTGGATGTCACCCATCTCTCCCAGAACCGGATTCCTGTCAGGCTGCAGGGTAAGCGCTCCTTTACCGCTGTCTTTTCGGGTGAGTGATGGTGACGCAGTCATGTGGTTTCCCGCTATAACGTGAGCCGTTCCTCTGCCAGCGCTGCCACTTTACAGCTCATAGATCACCGCAGCTCAGAGTCCGGGACGGAGACGTTCAAGCTTGGCGCCGAATGGCGGAGGCGAACCTTTCAGGAGAGGTCCATTAAAAAGCGCTGAGTGGCAGCTCGGGTGATTGATGCCGGGCACACGGGGGTGGGGGGGGGGCGCTTGATTGGCCGTCTGTCATTAATCCCCGCAGACGGAGCCGGAGTCACTCGGTGCCAAATTCTAATTGCAGGAGCCGGTGCGTGCCAGCCATTGGCATTGAGTATAAGGCAGGGGGACGGGCTTGGTATTGGGGTATTATTCCCTCACCCGTCGTCTGCCTGTCAGTGTCAGTATTCATTGTTACATTGGGGTCCGAGCCGTTATTTGGGGGTTCTCTGGCCATGGTGCTGAGCCAGGAAGCAGTGTTACCCTGACGGGCGAGGACGGACTGGGCGCCCGGGCTGCAGGGGAACATGGAGAAATCATCCGGAGAGCGTCGCCCGAGACATCCGGGAATGATCTCACAGCGTCTGATTACAGGAGGAGCTCCAAAGAACTTCTCTCGGAACCCTCTCTTCCCCTACTGATCCCCCTCTCCTGTCCCGTATCCCCCACCGTCTCTTCTCTCTCCTGTCCCTCTGTTCTCTCTCCTGTCCCTCTGCTCTCTCTCCTGTCCCGTCCCCACCCTCTCTTCTCTCTCCTGTCCCTCTGCTCTCTCTCCTGTCCCGTCCCCACCCTCTCTTCTCTCTCCTTACCCTCTCTTCTACCCTCTCTTCTCTTTCCTGTCCCACTCTTCTACCCTCTATTCTCTCTCCTGTCGCTCTCTTCTACCCTCTGCTCTCTCTCTCCTGGCCCTCTCTTCTACCCTCTGCTCTCTCTCTCCTGGCCCTCTCTTCTACCCTCTGCTCTCTCTCTCCTGGCCCTCTCTTTTACCCTCTGCTCTCTCTCTCCTGGCCCTCTCTTCTACCCTCTGCTCTCTCTCCTGGCCCTCTCTTCTACCCTCTGCTCTCTCTCTCCTGGCCCTCTCTTCTACCCTCTGTTCTCTCTCCTGGCCCTCTCTTCTACCCTCTGTTCTCTCTCCTGGCCCTCTCTTCTACCCTCTGCTCTCTCTCTCCTGTCACTCTCATCTACCCTCTCTTCTCTCTCCTGTCCCTCTCTTCTACCCTCTGCTCTCTCTCCTGTCCCACTCTTCTACCCTCTCTTCTCTCTCCTGTCCCTCTCTTTTACCCTCTGCTCTCTCTCTCCTGGTCCTTCCCCTTCCCTCCTTCTAGCCCTCTTCTACCCTCTCCTCTCTCTCTCCTGTCCCTCTCTTCTACCCTCTGCTCTCTCTCCTGTCCCTCTCTTCTACCCTCTGCTCTCTCTCTCCTGTCCCTCTCTTCTACCCTCTGCTCTCTCTCTCCTGTCCCTCTCTTCTACCCCTGCTTCGCACCTTCTCCTGATCCCCTCATCTACCCTCTGCTCGCTGTCTCCTGGCCCTCTCTTCTACCCTCTGCTCGCTCTCTCCTGGCCCTCTCTTCTACCCTCTGCTCGCCTCTCCTGTCCCCTCTTCTACCCTCTGCTCTCTCTCCTGTCCCTCTCTTCTACCCTCTGCTCTCTCTCCTGTCCCACTCTTCTACCCTCTGCTCACTCCTTCCTCTGTTCTCTCTCCTGTCCCTCTCTTCTACCCTCTGTTCTCTCTCCTGGCCCTCTCTTCTACCCTCATTGTCTCTCCTGTCCCTCTCTTTCTACCTCGTCTATTGTCTCTCTGTCCCACTCTTTCTACCTCTGTCTTCTCTCCTGTGCCTCTCTTCTACCCTCTGCTCTCTCTCCTGTCCCTCTCTTCTACCCTCTGCTCTCTCTCCTGTCCCTCTCTTCTACCCTCTGCTCACTCCTTCCTCTGCTCTCTCTCCTGTCCCTCTCTTCTACCCTCTGCTCTCTCTCCTGTCCCCCTCTTCTACCCTCTGCTCTCTCTCCTGTCCCCCTCTTCTACCCTCGCTCCTCTCCTGTTCCCTCTTCTACCCTCAGCTCCACTCCCTCCTCTGCTCTCTCTCCTGGCCCTCTCTTCTACCCTCTGTTCTCTCTCCTGTCCCTCTCTTCTACCCTCTATTGTCTCTCATGTCCCTCTCTTCTACCCTCTATAGGTCCTCCCTGTCCCTCTCTTCTACCTCTGTTCCTCTCTCCTGTCCCCTCTCTTCTACCCTCTGCTCTCTCTACTGTCCCACTCCTTCTACCCTCTCCTCTCTTCTCCTGTCCCCTCTTCTTCTACCTCTTCTCGCTCTCCAGTTCCCCCTCTTCTACCCTCTGCTCTCTCTCTCCTGTCCCCTCTCTTCACTACCCTCAGCTCGGCTCTCTCCTGTTCCCCTCTCTTCTACCCCTCCTGCTCGCTCTCCTTCCCTCTCTCTACCCTCTGCTCGCTCTCCTGTCCCGTCTCTTCTGCTCCCACCCTCCGCTCGCTCTCCTGTCACTGCTCTCTAGCCGCTCTGCTCTCTCTCCTGTCCCTCTCTTCTACCCTCTGCTCTCTCTCTCCTGTCCCTCTCTTCTACCCTCTGCTCTCTCTCCTGTCCCTCTCTTCTACCCTCTCTTCTCTCTCCTGTCCCTCTCTTCTACCCTCTCTTCTCTCTCCTGTCCCTCTCTTCTACCCTCTATTGTCTCTCCTGTCCCTCTCTTCTACCCTCTGTTCTCTCTCCTGTCCCTCTCTTCTACCCTCTCTTCTCTCTCCTGTCCCTCTCTTCTACCCTCTCTTCTCTCTCCTGTCCCTCTCTTCTACCCTCTCTTCTCTCTCCTGTCCCTCTCTTCTACCCTCTCTTCTCTCTCCTGTCCCTCTCTTCTACCCTCTGCTCTCTCTCCTGTCCCTCTCTTCTACCCTCTGCTCTCTCTCCTGGCCCTCTCTTCTACCCTCTGCTCTCTCTCCTGTCCCTCTCTTCTACCCTCTGCTCTCTCTCCTGTCCCTCTCTTCTACCCAATGCTCTCACTCCTGGCCCTCTCTTCTACCCTCTGTTCTCTCTCCTGGCCCTCTCTTCTACCCTCTGCTCTCTCTCCTGTCCCCTCGGGGTGGGTGCGACGCTCTGCCTCTCGGCAGGGGGGGTGCGGGGGGGGGGGGGGCGGTGGCCGGCGTCTTAGGCTAAACTCTGTTGAGCTTATTTTCCTACTTCCCTCTCTTCCTACCCTTCTCTTCTCTCTCCTGGCGCTCTCTTCTACCCTCTGCTCTCTCTCTCCTGTCTCTCTCTTCTACACTCTGCTCTCTCTCTCCTGTCTCTCTCTTCTACCCTCTCTTCTCTCTCCTGTCCCTCTCTTCTACCCCTGCCTCTCTCTCTCTCCCTCTTCTTCTACCCTCTTGGCTCTCTCTTCTCCTGGTCCCTGCCTCTTCTACCCTCTGCCCTCTCTCTCCCTGTCCCCCTCTTCTACCCTCTTTATTGTACTCCTCTGTCCCCCTCCTTCTACCCCTATTGGTCCTCTCCTGTCCCCCTCTTCACCTCTATTGTCTCTACCTTTCCCCCTCTTCTACCCTGGCGCTCTCTCTCCTGTCCCCCTCTTCTACCCTCTTCTCTCTCCTGTGCCTCTCTTCTACCCTCTGCTCTCTCTCCTGTCCCTCTCTTCTACCCTCTGCTCTCTCTCCTGTCCCTCTCTTCTACCCTCTATTGTCTCTCCTGTCCCTCTCTTCTACCCTCTGCTCTCTCTCCTGTCCCTCTCTTCTACCCTCTGCTCTCTCTCCTGTCCCCCTCTTCTACCCTCTGCTCTCTCTCCTGTCCCTCTCTTCTACCCTCTGCTCTCTCTCCTGTCCCTCTCTTCTACCCTCTGCTCTCTCTCCTGTCCCTCTCTTCTACCCTCTGCTCTCTCTCCTGTCCCTCTCTTCTACCCTCTGCTCTCTCTCTCCTGTCGCTCTCTTCTACCCTCTGCTCTCTCTCTCCTGTCGCTCTCTTCTACCCTCTGCTCTCTCTCTCCTGTCGCTCTCTTCTACCCTCTGCTCTCTCTCTCCTGGCCCTCTCTTCTACCCTCTGCTCTCTCTCCTGTCCCTCTCTTCTACCCTCTGCTCTCTCTCCTGTCCCCCTCTTCTACCCTCTATTGTCTCTCCTGTCCCCCTCTTCTACCCTCTATTGTCTCTCCTGTCCCCCTCTTCTACCCTCTGCTCTCTCTCCTGTCCCCCTCTTCTACCCTCTGTCTCTCTCTCCTGTCCCCCCTCTTTCTACTCCTCTGCTCTCTCTCCTGTCCCCCTCTCTACCCGCTGCTCTCTCTCCTGTCGCTCTCTTCTACCCGCTGCTCCTCCCCCTCCTGTCCCCCTCTCTACCCTCTATAATTCTCTCCTGTCCCCCCCTCTTCAACCCTCTGCTCGGCTCTCATTCTCTTTCCCCCTCTTCTACCCTCTGCTCGCTCTCCTCCTGTCCCCCCTCTTACTACCCTCTGCACGCTCTCTCCTGACCCAATCATACTACCCTCTGCTCGCTCACTCCTGTCCGCACTCATTCTACCCCTCTGCGCGCATCTCATCCTGTCCCTCTTCTTCTACCCTCTCTCTCTCTCTCCTGGCCCTCTCTTCTACCCTCTGTTCTCTCTCCTGTACCTCTCTCGGGCAGTCTCCTCTCTCTCTCTCTCTCCTGTACCTCTCTCTCCCTCCTGCACTTTCTCTCCTGTACCTCTCTTCTACCCTCTGCTCTCTCTCCTGTCCCCCTCTACTACCCACTATTGTCTCTCCTGTCCCCCTCTTCTACCCTCTATTGACTCTCCTGTCCCCCCTCTTTCTACCCTCTGCTCACTCTCCTGTCCCTCTCTTCTACCATCTGCTCTCTCTCCTGTCCGCTTCTCTTCTACCCTCTGCTCTCTGCTCCTGTCCCTCTCTTCAACCCTCTGGCCTCTCTCTCCTGTCCCCCCTCATCCTACCCTCTATTGTCTCTCCTGTCCCTCTCTTCTACCCTCTGCTCTCTCTCCTGTCCCCCTCTTCTACCCTCTGCTCTCTCTCCTGTCCCCCTCTTCTACCCTCTGATGTCTCTCCTGTCCCTCTCTTCTACCCTCTGCTCTCTCTCCTGTCCCACTCTTCTACCTCTCTCTCTCTCCTGTCCCTCTCTTCTACCCACTGTTCTCTGTCCCCGCCCTCTTCTACCCTCTGCTCTCTCTCTCCTGTCGCTCTCTTCTACCCTCTGCTCTCTCTCTCCTGTCGCTCTCTTCTACCCTCTGCTCTCTCTCTCCTGTCGCTCTCTTCTACCCTCTGCTCTCTCTCCTGTCCCTCTCTTCTACCCTCTGCTCTCTCTCCTGTCCCCCTCCTTCCCTCTCTATTGTCTCTCCTGTCCCCCTCTTCTACCCTCTATTGTCTCTCCTGTCCCCCTCTTCTACCCTCTATTGTCTCTCCTGTCCCCCTCTTCTACCCTCTGCTCTCTCTCCTGTCCCTCTCTTCTACCCTCTGCTCTCTCTCCTGTCCCTCTCTTCTACCCTCTGCTCTCTCTCCTGTCCCTCTCTTCTACCCTCTGCTCTCTCTCCTGTCCCCCTCTTCTACCCTCTATTGTCTCTCCTGTCCCCCTCTTCTACCCTCTGCTCGCTCTCTCCTGTCCCCCTCTTCTACCCTCTGCTCGCTCTCTCCTGTCCCCCTCTTCTACCCTCTGCTCTCTCTCCTGTCCCTCTCTTCTACCCTCTGCTCTCTCTCTCCTGTCCCTCTCTTCTACCCTCTGCTCGCTCTCTCCTGTCCCTCTCTTCTACCCTCTGCTCGCTCTCTCCTGTCCCCCTCTCTTCTACACTCTGCTCGCTCTCCTCCTTTTCCCTCTCTTCTACCCTCTGCACGCTCCTCCTGTCCCTCTCTTCTACCCTCTGCTCGCTCTCTCCTGTCCCTCTCTTCTACCCTCGGAGCTCTCTCTCCTGTCCCTCTCTTCTACCCTCTGCTCTCTCTCTCCTGTCCCTCTCTTCTACCCTCTGCTCTCTCTCCTGTCACCCCTTCTTCTACCCTCTCTTGTCTCTCCTGTCCCTCTCTTCTACCCTCTGCTCTCTCTCTCCTGTCCCTCTCTTCTACCCTCTGCTCTCTCTCCTGTCCCTCTCTTCTACCCTCTGCTCTCTCTCCTGTCCCCCTCTTCTACCCTCTATTGTCTCTCCTGTCCCCCTCTTCTACCCTCTGCTCTCTCTCCTGTCCCTCTCTTCTACCCTCTGCTCTCTCTCCTGTCCCTCTCTTCTACCCTCTTCTCTCTCTCCTGTCCCTCTCTTCTACCCTCTGCTCTCTCTCCTGTCCCCCTCTTCTACCCTCTGCTCTCTCTCCTGTCCCCCTCTTCTACCCTCTATTGTCTCTCCTGTCCCCCTCTTCTACCCTCTGCTCGCTCTCTCCTGTCCCCCTCTTCTACCCTCTGCTCGCTCTCTCCTGTCCCTCTCTTCTACCCTCTGCTCGCTCTCTCCTGTCCCTCTCTTCTACCCTCTGCTCGCTCTCTCCTGTCCCTCTCTTCTACCCTCTGCTCGCTCTCTCCTGTCCCTCTCTTCTACCCTCTGCTCGCTCTCTCCTGTCCCTCTCTCGCTCTCTCGCTCTTCCTCCCTCTCGCTCTCTCGCTCTTTTGCTCTCTCTCGCTCTCTCTCTCGCTCTTCTGCTCTCTCTCTCGCGCTCTCGCTCTTTTGCTCTCTCTCTCTCGCTCGGCTTCTTTTGCTCTCTCATCTCTTCGCTCGCGCCTTTTTGCTCGCCTCTCTTCCAGCTCCGCCGTCCTTTTCGCTCGCTCTCTTCCCTCTCACTCACTCGCTCTTTTGCCTCCTCCCGCTCCTCTCGCTCTTTTGCTCTCTCCCTCTCTCTCGCTCTTTTGCTCTCTCCCTCTCTCTCGCTCTTTTGCTCCCTCTCTCTCGCTCTTTTGCTCTCTTGCTCTTTTGCTCTCTCGCTCTCTCGCTCTTTTGCTCTCTCTCTCTCTCGCTCTTTTGCTCTCTCTCTCTCGCTCTTTTGCTCTCTCTCTCTCGTTCTTTTGCTCTCTCTCTCGTTCTTTGCTTTCTTCCTCTCTCTCGCCTTTTGCTCTCACTCTCTCTCGTTCCTTTTGCTCTCTCTCTCTCCCTCGTTCTACTGGTCTCTCTCTCTCATCAGTCTTTTGCTCTCTCTCGCTCTCTCTCTCGTTCTTTTGCTCTCTCTCTCTCTCTCTCTCTCTCTCTCTCTCGCTCGTTTGCTCTCTCTCTCTCTCTCGCTCTTTTGCGCTCTCTCTCTCTCTCTCGCTCGTTTGCTCTCTCTCTCTCTCGCTCGTTTGCTCTCTCTCTCTCTCGCTCGTTTGCTCTCTCTCGCTCTTTTGCTCTCTCTCTCGCTCGTTTGCTCTCTCTCTCTCTCGCTCTTTTGCTCTCTCTCTCTCTCTCTCGCTCTTTTGCTCTCTCTCTCTCTCTCGCTCTTTTGCTCTCTCTCTCTCTCTCGCTCTTTTGCTCTCTCTCTCTCGCTCTTTTGCTCTCTCTCTCTCTCGCTCTTTTGCTCTCTCGCTCTTTTGCTCTCTCTCTCTCTCGCTCTTTTGCTCTCTCTCTCGCTCTTTTGCTCTCTCTCTCTCGCTCTTTTGCTCTCTCTCGCCGCTTTTGCTCCTCTCTCTCTCTCTCCTCTCGCTCTTTTGCACTTTTGCTCTCTCTTCCGCTCTTTTGGCTCTGTTGCTCTCTCCTCGCTCTTGGCTCCTCTCCGCTCTTTTGCTCTCTCTCGCTCTTGCTCTCTCTCGCTCTTTTGCTCTCTCTCGCTCTGTTGCTCTCTCGCTCTCTCGTTCTTTTGCTCTCTTGCTCTCGCTCTTTGCTCTCCATCCGTCGCTCGTTTTTTGCTCTCTTGCTCTCGCTCTTTTGCTCTCGCGCTCGCTCTTTTGCTCGCTCTCTCGCTCGCTCTCTTGCTCGCTCTCTATCTCGCTCGCTCTTTCGCTCGCTCTCTCGCTCGCTCTTTTGCGCTCTCCCTCTCTCTCGCTCTCTCTCTCTCTTTCTTTTGCTCTCTCTCTCTCGTTCTTTTGGCTCCTCTCTCCTCTCCTCGTTCTTTTGCTCTCTCTCTCTCTCTCGTTCTTTTGCTCTCTCTATCTCTCGCTCTTTTGCTCTCTCTCTCTCTCTCGCTCTTTTGCTCTCTCTCTCTCTCTCGTTCTTTTGCTCTCTCTCTCTCTCTCGCTCTTTTGCTCTCTCTCTCTCTCTCCCTCTCTCCTCCCTACTTTTGCGCTCTCTCTCCTCTCTCGCGCCTCTTTTGCCTCTCCTCCTCTCTCTCGCTCGATTGCGCTCTCTCTCTCTCTCGCTCGTTTGCGCTCTCTCTCTCGCGCTCGGTTGCGCTCTCTCTCTCTCGCTCGATTGCTCTCTCTCTCTCTCTCGCCTACGTTGCTCTCTCTCCTCTCGCCGCAACTCGATTGCTCTCTCTCGGCTATCGGCGCGCTCTTTGCTCTCTCTCCTCGCAGCGCAAATCGTTGCTCGCTCTCTCCTCGCGCGCCCCACATCGATCCGTTTGCTCTCTCTCTCTCCGCCGCCCCTCGTTTCTCTCTCTCCTCTCGCGCTCGATTGCTCTCTCTCCCGCTCTTTGGCTCTCTCTCTCTCGTTCTTTTGCTCTATCTCTCTCTCTCTCGTTCTTTGCTCTCTCTCTCGTTCTTTTGCTCTCTCTCTCTCTCTCTCTCTCTCTCCTTTGCTCTCTCTCGCTCTCTCTCTCTCGTTCTTTTGCTCTCTCTCTCTCTCTCTCGTTCTTTTGCTCTCTCTCTCTCTCTCGTTCTTTTGCTCTCTCTCTCTCTCTCGTTCTTTTGCTCTCTCTCTCTCTCTCTCTCTTTTGCTCTCTCTCTCTCTCGTTCTTCTCTTCTGCCTTTGTCTCCTCTCTCTGCCCTTGGTCTCTCTCTCTTCTCTCTTTCTCTCTCCTGCCTCCTCTCCCTCTCTGCCTCTTTTCTCTCTCTCTCTTCTTCTCCCTTCCCTCTCTCCTCCTCTTCTCTTCCTCTTTCTGCTCCTCTCCCCCGCCTCTCTCTTCACTCCTCTCTCCTCCCTCTGTCCTCTCCTCTGCCTCTTCTCTCTCTCTTCTCTCTCTCCTCTGCCGTCTCTTGCCCTCCCCTGCTTCCTTTTTGCCCTCTCTCTCTCCTTATTCTCCTCTCCTCTCTCTGCCCTTTCTCTCCTCGCCCTTTTCTCCCTGCCTCTGCCCCTCTGCCTCTCTCTCTCTCTCTCTCGCCTCTTGGCCTCTCTCTCTCTCCCCTGCCTCTCTCTCCCTCTCCCCTGCCTCCTTCCTTCTCTCTTCTCCTCTCTCCTCCCTCTTCCCCTCTCTCTCTGCCTCTCTGACCTCCCTCCCGCTCTCTCTGCCTCCTCCTTGCCTCCTCTCACTCTCTTCTCTCCTCTCTCTCCCTCTCTTTTTCTCTCCTGCTCCTCCGCTGCCTTTTCTTCCTCCCTCCTCTCTCTCTCTCTTCTGCCTCCTGCCTTTTCCTTTCTCTCCTTCTCTCCCCTCTTTTCTCTCTCTCTGCCTTCTCTCCTCTCTCCTTCTCTCTTCTCTTCCTCTTTCCTCTTTATTCCTGCTTCCTCTCTGTTCCTCTCCCTCCCCTTCTTCTCTCCCCCCCTTTTGCCCCTTTCTCTCTTCCCCTCCCTCCTGACCCCCTTTTCTCTCTTTCCTCTCTTCTCTTCTCCCACTTTCTTCTGCCCTCTCTCACTCTCTCCTGCCCTCTCTCTCCTCCTCTCTCCTCCTCTCTGCTGCCCTCTCTCTCCCCTTTTCTCTCTTTCTGTCCTCTTCTCTGTCCTCCCTTCCCCTCTCTCTCCCTTGCCCCTTCTCTCTGCCCCTCCTCTCCTCCCCTTTTTCTCGCCTCTTCTCTGCCTGCCCCCCTTTCCTTCTCTCTCTCTCTGCCTTCTTTCCTCCTCTTTTGCCTTCTCTCTCTCTCATTTCTGCTCTCTCTTCTTCTCTTCTTCCTTCTTCCTGCCTTCTCTCTCTCTCTCTCCCTTTCCTCTCTCTCTCCTTGCCCCCCTCTTCTCTCTCTCTCTGCCTCTTCTTTCTCTGCCTCTCCCTCCTCCTATCTCCTCTTGCCCCTCCCTTCTTTTTCCTCTCTCCCCCTCCTTCCCCCCTTTTCCTTTCCTCTCTTTCTCTTCTTTCTCTCTTCCCTCCCTTTTTCCCCTCCTTTCCCCTCCTTTTTTCTTCTCCTCCCTTCCCTCTTTTTCTCTTTCCTCCCTCTCCCTCTCCCTTATAGTTTTCCCCCTCCCTGTCTTTTTTTTTCCCTTCCCCCCTTTTCTTCCTTGTTTGTCCTTTTCCTCTTTTCTCTTCCCCCCCCCCCCCTTTTTCCCCCCCCTCCCCTTTTTTCCCCCCTCTCTTCTCCTTTTTTTCTCCTCCTTCTTTCCCTTTTCCTTTCTTTTTTGTTT
>JAODAL010044315.1:0-32994 GCA_025379985.1 Phyllomedusa bahiana
AGCCCCTCTAAATTACCCCCCGCCCACAAACTTTTGCGTTGACTTTGTGCAACCGCTGGTCAAACTTATCTGTGTGTTCCGCAGAGAGAGAACAAGCCATTGCCAAACTCCTATTGAAATTCATCCTACCTGATTCTTTTTTCCCTTTGGCCCTATGTTGCAAAAGGGTTTTTGGGACTCTCCATACCAGATCATTCCATCCACCAGAACATCTTTTTTGGCCCAATTTAATCTAAGGGTAGGGGAAACCCTATTATCAGTCATACAGTATGTACACAAAAGACAAGTATTGGTCGAGCACCCAACTGGTTGGCACCGATCTCCCCTGACCTCACCATAAATGGCACAGGTACACGGAGGCAGGCCTTACTTCGCAGCACAGCAAAAGACTAGGCACATTGAAATATCCTCATTTGATCTCACATAATTTACAGACCTAGATTAATAACCATTACTGACAAACATTCATGAAAAGTCCCCCTAAAATTCCTTCTGGGCAAAGTGACGGTTTCGCTTGTTGCTCGACTTCTGGTACATTTTCCGTGTTTCCTGTTTCAAGGAGTTTTCTAACTTCTGCTTTACCTTAACAACTTCTGTCTGTGCCTTCCCCAAAAACACTGCACTGAGGTCCCCTAGTCCCGCCCTGGAAAATATCCCTTACATTAAAACATAAAATTGCCGCAAATTTAACTAAAATAAAAGGCACTTCTTACGGGAGACAACAGGTTAAAAATGTTATTTATTTTATTACATTTGATAATTTTATTATGACTGTTGTGAGCTGGCTTGGTGGGTATATGAGGTGGGTGATATGCTGTCTTCACACATATTCCTTATTGCCATGGGGAAAATTGACGATTTATCAGAGTTTCAAAATGGGATGGATGTTGGCTTCAGGCCAATGGTGGCAGTATTCCTGAAACTGTTCATTTGTGAACGTAAAGGGGCCCATTTGATTAAGGAAAATGGAAACTGCGGAGCACCAAGTCCATTAATAGAGAGTTTAATGCCTCCAAGGGTGTGCAAAGTTATTTTTCAAACCCCTGCGTGAGAGCTCACCACCAAAATGAACCAGGAGGCGACCAGACGTGTGTCTAAAACAACTGTCCAGCAAACCTTACTGTGCTCTAAAGCAGACAGATGCCATTGCACCTCTGATAATATAGTTGTATCACAGAAAAAATTTTAAATTTTTTCAGGGGCATACCGGAAATTGGACCTCCCCCAAACCCTGGGGGGGTTGGGATTTCCAGAAAGAAAGGAAACATGTCACATGGCAAGAAATGCCTGACGTTGGTTGGAAGAGGATACCAAATTTTCCCAAGTACCCTGGTCATTTGAACCATTGAGCATCGTGGGCCATCTCGATGGGGTGTGGCCAATGGTCCTCCCCCATGGACCCTTCACGCTGTAGGATGCAGTCACATGCTCCAGATCCCTTTTGATACCTACCTGTCCTTATTGAGCTTCGGGTCATAATAATGAATTTGACGTGTATTTATATCCAATGATTTCAGGGACCCCCTTTCGACCACGCCCCGGGTCCAGGGGCGCCCGTGCCCCTTCCCCCGAGCAGCCCCGTCCCCGCACGGGGGTTTTGGGGGGTCCGCTCGCCTCCCCTCCCCGCCGCATGCACTCCCGGCCACCTCCGCTCAGGCTGTTTCCCGGGGTCCCGGCCGTATTTCCCCCCCTAGGGGCGGGCGCGCACCGGCAATTTGAATTTAAAGGGGCGTGCCCCGGTAATTGGTTAAAATTCCCGGGGGCACTGCCCTTTTATCCTCACTTCTCCGCCCCCCGGGACCCTTTTGGGGGTTCAACCCATGGTGAAAGTTTTCCCTGACGTTCCATATTGCCTTCCTGTTCCCGACCCCCACTCTACCGTCTATGAACCTTGCCGCCTCCCCCCACCGCTTGTCTACCTTTTCCACGAACCAACCCCTGTCCTGACCCTGTCGCCCCTCGACTACGAGCCTGCGCCGTTCCTTTTACCTCGCACCCTGGCCCCACCCAGGCAAGCCCCCCCATGGTATTGACCCTGGGACCCCCCCGCAGCAAGCCCAAACCCGCTTTGCGGGGGGCTCTGGTAAAAACCCGGGTCCCACTTAGATTCCACTCCCTGGGAGGGGTTACGCCATCGCCCGGGGGTCCATTATCCCCCTCCAAAGTTTCAAAGACACTTAAATAATGTCACAAAACACACAAATGACATTGGAAGTAGAAAATACAATATTGAAAAAATGTTTGCAACTACAACCCAGCTAACCTAGAAACTAGTAAAAAATTAAAAAAGTATTTAAAACTAGACAAAAATAAAGTAATTTAAGAAAAACCTATTCCTATCCGCTATTTATGCGGATGCGCAGAATAAATTAATAAACTCTATAAAAGTAAAATCCAAAAACAGTGGCAAAGCTTAGGGGTTTTTTTTCCATTCCCCCCCACAAATAATTTTCTCAGTACATTACATTATACAGTAAATGGCACCATTAAAAAAATACTACTTGTCCTACAGAAAATGAAGCCATCTTATGGCTACTTCAGCTAAAAAAAATAATGCAAAATTCATGGCTTTTCTAAAGAGACAAAAAAAGCAAAGGGGTTGATGCGGGAAAACTGAGTTTTTCTGTACCTTTCCATCAGTCAAGTGGGAAAGAAACTTGCAGATTGATTTCTCTGACCAACAATGGTATTTTGTGTTCACTCTCATCCGTAAAGCCTCAAAGTGGGCTAACCATTTGGAATCTTCATTAAAACTTGTATCGATGGTCACTCCTCGCCTCCTTGTGAAAATCTATGCTACTTCTACGGATGTATGTTGGAGGTGTAGAATTTCAGTGGGCACCCTCTTTCATATCTGGTGGTAATGTGATGTAATTCTGGGTAGCCCAATTCCATGGTCACAAGCTCTTCTTTCCCTTCAACTAGATGCAATGCCAACAGCAGAATTTTTCCTCTTTGCCAATATTTTAACCAGGCTCGGACTGGCCCACAGGGGGATAGGAGAACCCCCCGGGTGGGTCCCTGAGCATGGTAGACCTAGAGTTGTTTTTTAACTGTATATACATCCTCAGAAGAGGCAGAAAAGCAGAGAAAGAGAGGCAAAAAAACAAGAGGCAGCGTATAGGAGGCAGGTACTGTCATTTACAGTGGCTGTAAAATACAGGGCCCCTAAAATAAACTTCACCAGTGCGCCCAGAAACAGTTCAACTGGTGGGCCCCTATAGTCAACTCCACCTTTTGGCCCTAGGACTCCAGTCCGACACTGATTTTAACAGTCTCTAGGGCTCAAGTGGCTAGAAATTGAAAAAATTACAAACTTCCCAACACTGCTGAAATTAGCCAGTGCATTCAATTTAACCCCTTACTGACACAGGATGTACTGGCAAGTCCTGGTGCTAACAAGGTTCTGTGTAGCAGGATTACTGAGTAATCCCGCTACAAAGAAGGCTCGTGTCAACTATTAATTGCAGCTGACACCTACCAGTTACAGCAAGGAATGGAGCCAGCTCCGTTCCCTGCTGTTTAACCTTTATATGTCTATGTATATGTCTATAAAGCCTTTATATGTCTATGTAGAAGGAAAAATAAAAAAGTTATGGCTCTAGGAATGTGGGGAAGGAAAAAACAAAGAGCCATATTATTTTGACTGGCTGTAAGGAAGGGGCTAATGCGGTGATTGGGAGACTGATAGCTGGTAGGCTCGGGCACTCTTTGTCTGTCCCAAGGACCTGGGAGAAATGGGAGCAATAGTGGCACAACTGCCAATAGTGAAAATCTCTTTCCCACTTGAATACAACCCTTTTGTATTCACAATATATCAGCATCTCTTACACTTTTCTTTTTCTTGATATGTTAGAGGTTACTCTATTTTACTCTTTTTATTCTGTTGGTAATGTTATTTGTTTGTTCATTCTTTAGTGTATTTTGATACTTAAAGTGGATTTTATGTGCATATTTATCCATTTTATACTATATTTATTGTATCTTTTACATACCTTTAAGGCTATGTTCACATGACTTAAAATGGGACGTATTTTAGTCCGTACTGTGCGAATTACGGCTGGAATACGGCCCAGTCATTACGGTAATCCACAGTTCTCATAGAGAACTATGGATAACTTCTCTCCCTGCTCGGCGAATCCGCCGCGGGGGGAGATAAGTGACGTCATTTACTAGTGGCGTATACGCGGCGCTAGTAATGATAGTCTATGGGCCGGCGAGGTGCCGGCTCCCTGCTCCCGTCCCTGTCCACACGGTCTAATTGCGGGGCGTAATTACACCCCGCAAATAAGCCATGTGAACATAGCCTTAGAGCGAATTCCAAGATACAATGAAGATGTTTATGTCTATACAAAATGTTTCAATCAAACATGCTTTTAAAAAAAATGAATTGTGCTGTATTTTTTAAATTGCTTTTCATTTAAAATGAGAACATGGCCAACAATCTGTGAGCGAAAACTACTTTGTGCAGTCGGACCACAAAACCATGACTGTATCGTACAGATTTGTATTTTAAATTAATATCAACCGGGAGACATTTGAACCGCGATGACAATACAGGAGAGAAGATTTACTCAGCCTTCAATGTATGATTTTTAATTTAAACTGTTGTGCTGGATTAGTTTTGTATTCGGCAGACCCAGATTACATTGTTTATTTCCAGTTAGAGGACAAGTTAATTCCCACAGCTGTCCTTTTTGTGACAGAATGAGTATAGAACTTTGACCCGCTTCCATTCTGGCTTAGCCATGTGACCTAAGGAATTCTGTCAGGTGGGTACAAGAAAGACAGATAATGTGTTTTCTGCAGTCTGCCAGCTCGAAAGATTAATGTCACCTTGCATCAAGTGAATCGAAGCAACGAGGGACAATGCAATGTATTAATCTGAGTAAAAACTATGTATACACACAGGACAGTGGCATGAAGATCGCAAAGCAGCAAACTTATCTTTATACATACAATAATGGATGTCTGGTGTCTGCCCTTGATGCACAGGCAAGCGATTGGACCACTGGCACCTTGGAAGGTTTTAGAACAGGTGTTTACTCCCTTGGAGCTAGCAATCTCTCCATATTTGAAATATACAGGAGTGATTGGTACGGTATACTACTAAATGGTTAGAAATGTTTAACCCTTTAACACCTCCAAAGAAAAAAAATATTACTCTTCTTTCTCCTCTCCGCCCTACAAAAGCCATAACGTTTTTATTTTTCCACCTACATGGACATATGAGTGATTTTATTTTGCGGCACAAGATGTACTTTCCAGTGGTGCTATTCATATTACCATAGAATATATTGTGAAACCGCAAAAAAATACTAAACGGGGCAAAATTTTACAACAAGAAAACGTAGTTACGCCATGTTTGCGGGAGTTTTGTTTTTGTGACTTTTAATCTTCGGTAAAATTGATGTGTTATCTGTATTCTACAGGTTGATACGCATCCGGCAATACCATTCATGTACGGTTTCCGTTATGTTTTGGTGGCGTAAAAAAAAATTCCAAGCATTTTCTATACTTGAAATTTGCGCCGCGGCCCCGTTTTGTGCGACCAATAACTTTTTTGTACTAACACCTACGGATGTCAGTGAGGGGGCATTTTTTGCGGGCTGAAGCGTACTTTATATTGCTAGCAATTTGGAATACATGGGACTTTTTTGATCACCTTCATTCCAATTTTTATAGGACATGACCAAAAAACGCAATTTTGGCGTTTGGAATTTTTCTTCTTCTACGGTGTTCAGCATACGGGATAAATGATGTTATATTTTAATGGATTGGACGTTTTCTGATGCGGCTATACCAAATATGTCTAACTTTTTTATTATTTTATTTTTTTTATTTGTAAAATGGCGAAAGGGGGGTGATTTGAACTTTTAATTCTTTTAGATTTTTTTTTATACTTTAAAAAATTTTTTTCTTTACTTTAACTTTGAGTCCCCCTAGGGCGCTTCACCACTAGGGGGCGCAATCGTTAACACAGCCTAATGCATAGACAATGCATTAGGCTGCACCAAAATGGCATTGTCCCCACTTCCTGCCTGGTGCCGGAAGTGAGGGAAACAAGAACATGGCAGTGATGGAGGCCTTCACAAGGCTTCCCGTTGCCATATCCAGGCAACGGATCCCTACAGTTATGCTGCGGGGACCCTGATCAGAGAGAAGAACAGTGCGCGGCACCGTTTTTCATTCATTTAGACGCCGCGGCCATCTTCGCCGCGGCATCTAAAGGGTTAAATAGTGCGCATGGGCGGTGCGGCCCCCCGGACTGTAACTGCCGGGTGTTAGCGGCTAATTGCCACTGTGATCCCCCTGCACAACTCCTTAACCCCACCAGGACGTACCCATATGTCCAGGTGGGTTAAGGGGTTAATAATGTTTATTAATAATTGTACTGTTGTCTGCTATGATTGCACTAGAAATGTTCCAGAAATGACCTCTATATCACCCCTGTGTTCAATTAATAGCTTCAGCTCATGTCTGCAGAAGTTGTATAGTCATGCTGTTTTTCAGAAATGTAACCAGCTGCAGTCACTTAAGACTTTGGCAGGAAAAAACATGACAACACAGGGTGGGGTAGATTAGGAGGTTATATAAAATATGTACATTTAATGTTCTGGGTCTCTCCAGGTCCTCATCTGCTAAGCGCAGTATGGGTCTCATCGGAGGAGCTTGCCTCTCCCCACTGGGGAGTAGTTCTCTCCACTGATAATCACCTTCAGGGTATCAGTGCCCTCACCTGAAGCTGTCAGAAAAGTCTACCGTCATGCAATACTGACATTGGCTGTGCTGCCTCTGTGCTCGGAGGTCAGTTTTAACCTTTTCTTCCCTGGCCGCATGGGAGTGGATCAAGAAAGAGATAACTATGCGAGGGAATGGGTTTAGGAACATTGCCCTGCCTTGGTCCAATGAGTGGCTGCAACTGGAATGACTGTGTTGTGATATAAAGGGTGACCACTGCCATGTGTTGTACATCTTGCCTGGTGAAGTAAAGAGCCCTAAGATGATTTGGAACCACCGTTTAACCCTATGTCTCCTGCCTGTTATTTCTGTACCACACATGAAGGGCACATCACACACCATTTAATTCAGGCTTTCGAGGGAGAGACCACCAGCAGAGCATGCCTCGGGGGAACATATACCACCATCGTCAATAGTGCAGACCCCCTCTTCACTGGTGCCGGTTGCTGGTGGAGCGTGAGTGGTGTGGTTGATAGAGTGTTAGCTGCCATGACCAGAGTATTAGCCTCCTACCAAGGTTAGCTCTGCCTCCGGCCCTCTCCTCTGCTCCCCCTCCCACTCCAATTCACTACATATTCACCAAAAAATCAGAACATGTCATGAAATAAATTTAAGAACTCTCAGAAATTGAAATCCTTTCAGACCAGTCAGGCCTCCAAAAAGGAACCTATGTATTTGGACCCATGACTGGCTGCTGCCCAGACACCTCTCTGCAGACCCAAGCCATTCTCCCTTCTGACCAAATGTATTATAACTAACAGCAAGTTTCTAAAACTCCCCAGCAGACTGAGGCACAACTGCAGTCTCTTTAAAACAGAGACCTAAGCTCATCTCCAGTCTGACCATATGCATCACAGTCAATAGCAATTTTCTGAAGCTCACTTGTGAACGAAGACGTGATTGCAGTCTCAATGAGACAGACGAGCAGCAGAGACTCCCCAGCAGACCCATGCCAATGCTGACCAGATGTATCGCAGTTAACACTGAGCTGCTGAAACTTCCCAGCAGAATGAGGCACAACTGCAGTCTCTTCTGAGACAGATGAGCAGCAGAGACTCCATGACAGACCTAAACCCATCTCAGGCTGACCAGATGTATCACAACCAACAGCAAGATGGGGGAAACCCCAAAAAGAGGCACAACCAGCCTTCGGACAGATGGCAAGGCTGCATAACAGACCTAAAACCCCCCCCAGGCTGATGATGTACCAAGAAGCATGCTGAAACTCCCCCATATAAAAGACTTTATAGCAGAGACAGCCCCACCTAAAACATCCATCCCAAAGGGTGACCTAGATGATCACAGCTAACACCGAGCTGCTGAAACTCCCCAGCAGAATAAGGCACCACTGTAGTCGCTTCTGAGACAGATGAGCAGCAGAGACTCCCTAGCAGACCTCAACCCATCTAAGACTGACCAGATGTATCATATCCAACAGCAAGGTGCTGAAACTTCCTGGCAGACCGAGACACAATTGTAGTCTATTCAAGACAGATGAGCAGCAAATACTCCCCAGCAGACCCACGCATGTCTCCACTCTTACCAGCCGCAAATTAAGTTTTTAATCACACACAAACAACAAACCATTAAACAAAACAGTATCGTTTATTTTCAGAAAGGGCAGGAAGCTAATTATCTCCAACCATATCGTTGTTGGGTCAAAGCTAACAAGTGTAGGTTCTGCTTTGATGATCACATAATATTGTATTATAGAACTGGATAATACAGGAAAAAACTGAACACTAAGCTTCTGTACAAAGGAAAGCTCAAACCACATTAAAAGTTATATTTACCTGGTTCCCATCATTCCAGGTGATTAATGTGGGTCTTCATATGGATAGCACCTTCATGGCTGCAAGTTCGGGTCCTGAGCAGTAGTTGACATTAGCCAGCTTAAAACCAACACTGATGTAGATATAGCAGAATTCAGCTTGACAGTGATATCACGGCTTTTAGTCTTATCTGCTCTCATCTTTACGAAAAAGTTTTTGAATAGCAGTGGGAAAGGTGAGATAACATTCTGTGCTGTAGTATCATGGTGCACTAGCTGTCAAGTTTAGTTTTGCTACATCTGTGTATTTATCGGTGTATGACTACCCCACCTCCCTATCATTCGATCATCAGAATGACGGGGGAAGACAAGTATTAATTCTTGGCCAGAAAGGAGGCCTTCCCTCTGACCAAAAGCTGGTCAGAGGTCCTATTACGTCCTTGTGTTGTTAAGTTCCTAATTGTAGATAACAGCAGGGAATGGAGCCGGCTCCGTTTTCTGCTGTTTAACCTCTTAGACGCCACTGCAATTGCAGCCAAGGTGTCAAAATGAAGGAGAAACTGTTCCACGCAACGTTCCGCTCAACAATGGGCACCGCCATGACGAGATCTTTTCCCAGGCAGGAAGTAATAAGATCGCCATCTTTAAACACCCTTCTGCATTGTTTACACAATGCAGAAGAGTGTACAGATAATCGTGCCCTCTTTTAGTCAAGTACCCTAGGTGGACTCAGGCTAGGTGTACAAAGCACAGGTTTTCTGTTGGATTTTCAGTGGATTCAATATTTTGATTTCGCCAAAAATACAACAGTACCTGTGTAACATAGACAGCAATAGAAAATCTACAGCACAGATTTTTTAACATCGGTTTTGAAATCCAGCAGATTGCCTTCGGATCCCTATACATCCAATTGATCGGGGCCAAAGGCAAACCTGAAAACCAATTGCGGCTTTTGCGCAAATCCATGCCAAAAATCGCGGCCCTGCAAATGTCAAACTGCTGTCGGATTTTGGATGACATTTTGACATTTGCTGTGTGGACCTAGCTTTAAAAGTACACAATAGATATGTTTTAAAAATAAAAATTAAAATAAAAAGTTCAAATCACCCCTCTTTTGTCATTTTACAAATAAGTTACACATATTTGGTATCCCCACATTTGTAAAAGTCCAATCTATTGAAAAATAACTTCATTTATCTTGTACGCTGAACACGTAGAAGAAAAAATTCCAAAATGCCAAAGATTTATTTTTTGGTCATTTAACATCCCCTAAAATTTAGAATAAGAAGTGATCAAAAAGTAGCATCTATCACAAAGTGATACCAATAAAAAGTATACTTCAGCCTGCAAAAATATGCCCCCACTCAGGTCCATGGGTGGAAGAAAAAAAAGGGTTTAATTGGTTTAGAAAATGGTGCTGCGGCGCAAATTATGAACTAGAGAATGTTTACATTTTTTAAAAGTGCTAAGGTATACCAAAACCCTATTGCTGGAATCATATCAACCTGCAGAATACAGATAACACATCCTTGATACCAAAGAGAACACACTGTAAAGAAAAAGAAAATCCTGCAAACATGACACAGGTACGTTTTTTTAAATTTATCACTCCACTTACAATTTTTTCTTCGTTCCCCAGTATACTATATGGTTTTGGTCAATGACGACACTAAAAAGTACATCTTGTCCTCCCAAAATAAGAGCCCTTACAGTCTATGTAGATGAAAAAAATAAAAAGTTATGGCTCTTAGAATCTTACAAAACAAGACATTGCACATCTATATTTTGGAGCAAATAGCTAAAAGACCAGCACAGCTAACAACCGGGCAGCATGTCCATTGCAACCACAGTCTCTGGGTCCAAATCAAGGCAGAATTGCTACTCATCTGGAAAAGAAAATTAAGGAAAGTATATCCTTTTTAAAGGTTCAAATTTTGCACTGTAACTCCTCACCCCTTACCATTGGTTGGGAAGATCTAAAAAAAAAAGCAAGTCTTAGGCTGGGTTCACACGAGGTTTTTTGATGATTTTTTTGCTGCAGTTTTTTTTTAAGCCAAAACCAGGAATGGGCCCAAAACCCAGGAATGTCTTTCTAGCATGCTCTCTTCTCTTTCCTATCTCACACTCTTATGGGTTTTTTTCCTAGCCTTGGCTTCCAAATTATGCTCTGTCCACAGATTAGTGGGAAGTGAAACACACATTGGGGTCACGCTCACCCTCTCATCTAATGCCTCTGGGAATTAGGATTCTTTTCTTTACATCTTCTGATCCAGATTATGTATTTACACGATACACATAGTTTGCACTGATTATTTAAGTACAAAAGTATTAACTCAATCTTGTACATTATCTATTGTGTTATTTCTATTTTTTAAAGGATTACTGAAAAGTATGTGGTGGTGGTGGGGGGGAGGGTTTTAGGGGCTTTTTCTGGGTGTTGATACGGTCTTTTCGCTCATGATATTTGTATCACGTTCTAAAAACATTTTTGGATTCATTATTAGTAATAACATATATATTTTTAATTATGTTAGTATATATGTATTTTTTGGGTATTTCTTTTTCCAAATACTGCGGCAAAATAAACACTGTGTGAACCCAGCCTTACAGTGTAAGTAATCCAAAAAAATAAAAAAAGTTTCCAGCTCTGTTCGTTGATTGGGTAAATAAAAGGACCACATTGTTTGGGAAGTGCTGCCTCTGCGTTCCTAATTTTTGGATTACTTCCTATAGACCTTGGTTCAAGTCTTGAGAAATGCACCCAAATTTATTGATTTACCTGTGCTGCTTAGTGTGGGTTCACATTCAGTTAATAATTGTGTTCGAGATTCCATCGGGGGAAACAATGGAAAAAAAAAAAAAAAAAAAATAAAAAAAAAAAAATTTTTTTTCCAAAAAAAAAACAAAAAAAAAAAAAAAAAAAAAAAGGTTGTTGTGGGTTTGTAGGTTTCCACCACGTAGAGATTAATAGACCCAAAACATTCCCCATAGATGAATTTTATACCACTGAAAAATTTGAACAAACGTAGCCCCCCCATAGGGCGATATCTGCTCTTTTATCTCTATGGGGCTGTTATTGCTCCCATTCTGGTACCCATGGGGTCCTTTTTTTTCATTGTATCCGGGAAAGATATTTTTAAAAATTTTGTCATTAAGGGTATTGTGAACTCAGCCTAACTCTTTTGTTTTATAATGAGGCTTTTTTCATATATACACTGCGGGAAAAGAAATAAAGAGAAACTTAAAAACACAATTTTAACACCCAATCAAGCACTCTTTGTGAACTTAACTTTCCAAAAATTTTTAAATCAACCCCCGATCATGAACCCAATTTCTAAAGTTTGCTGTGAAAAGGGAACGACACAAATGAGGGAAATTACAATAAAAAACCCCTTTTAAAGAAGGGTTTAAAGGGGTGGTAACCACAGACTGTTTCTTTTTTTTCCAAAATTTTTTTTCTCGCTATTTTTTTTGGTCACTTTTGCATTTTTTTCCCATTGCTCTCACCCCTAGAGGTAGCATGAAGTGTTTTAAAACCCCCTCAAAAATTGCTCGGAAAGTGCGCTCATTCGGGAAGGCACATCAATGCGAAAAATTGGCAAGAAAGGTTTTAGCTGTGTTGTCGCAAAAGTGTTATAAAAAAGGGGAAAAACAATTTTAGCCATGGAGAAGGGGTTTTAAAATATGAAAAAAGGGTTTGGAGTTGCTAGAAAGGGGGGAGGGGAAAAAATAAACTACAACCTGAAAAATTCATGCAGTTTTATTCCCAACGAGGATAAAGGGTTTTCATATGCCCCATTATCAAGCTTTAGTTTCAGGCTATAAAATAAACAGAGCCCAGGGGCCCAAGCAGATTAACTAAAAAGGGTCATGGACTGGATGGATCTCAAAATAAAAAAATTTAAAAATAAAAAATTTAAATTGAGTGCTTGTTCCCCTTTAAATTTTCTTTTATTTTTTGTTTTAAAACCCATGGGCAGCTAGGCTAACAAGATGTGAAACCCACTTAAAAGGATTGTATAATGAATAAAAAACTAATACCCAATCAGCGGGAGTCACTTTATTGTAGGTAAGTAAAAAATTCATAAATTTGACATTGGGGATGGGTCATTTCTTTAGCCCTTCACATTTGGTACAATATCAGACTATGACCCTTCGGGCCTAAAACTAGAGGGACCCCATTTTAAGCCTTTAAAACGGAGCTGTTAAATAGTTAAAAATTGGGGGGTACATCATCAACCAAGACTCGGCCATCATGCACCTCAAAGGTTTAATTGGAAAGACACTTAGGGACTGTTCTTTTGAAAATTACAAATAAAGGAAAATAAATTTGGGACGGGAATTTTCATCTAGCCAAAAACCTAACATTATCACTCAAATTGGGATTTTGCATTTTTACTATCAGTATACCCAAAACAGGGGACAAGAAATCTTTTTTGGAATACTGGAGTCTTTTTTAAGTGGCAAGAGGGCCCTTAAAAAGGGGTTGCTCTTTCTCAAATTTTTCATAGGATGCTTTGAATGAAATAATGCGGCTTTGCTTCCTTCCTGGTTAAGCTGTCTTTTAATTAAAATATGAGCCCAAATGTATCAATTTCCCATTTTATTATGTTTTTTTAGTTAAATTATTTTAAATTCCCTTCTCCCCAGGACAGGAGAAGTTTCTGGCAAAAGGGAAAAACAGTAGAAAATTACTGTCTTTTTTCTGAAAGACAGATAACACACAAGCTCCACTGCCCTGTAGTTCTCAGCTAAAAAGAGCGGGTGTGATGATTTTCACCCCCTGCTACCCAGATAGAACAAACGCGGGGGGGAAAAAAGGGGAAAGTACACGGGTTTCAGTCACTTGGGAAACTAAAAAGCCCTTTCGAATTGATAAAATCACTTGAAAGCTCCTTAAAAAAAAAAGGGAATGAAAAAAAGCAAATTTTTGGAAAATGTTTTCTTTTAAAGTTTTCCCCTTTCATTTTTGAAAGATAATCTTTTTTGAAATTTTTACAATCCCAAAAAGGCCCCCTTTTTTGGGCCCCAAGGGTCCAGGTGCAGGAGCAAAATCTGTGCCCCATAAAGTTTACCCCGGGGCTGTTTTTCACTGTTGAAAAAAATGAAAAACACAAAATAATAAAAAAGTAGAAACAGCTTAAAGCGGTATCCTCATCCACGGGGGGAACCCCAAACTAAAAACTCCCCCGGGTGCCCCAAATGGATAGGTGGCTCCCAAATGCTTTGGCACTGTGAAATTATTTTAAATGGAGTTTCAGAGTCAGCCAAAGCCCCCTTTCTGTGCTTTTTTTTTTTAAGGTTTTGGCACAAATGGGGCCCCTTTTTCTGTGACAGGGTTTTGACCCAAAATTGAAAAAAAGTTTGACTATCCTGAACCCACTTTTTTTTTAACTCTGTCATTACCCAAACCCCTTAATTTGTAAGTTGGGAGTTTGGGTTTTAAGGGTTTTTTTTAGACCAATTTTTAGGGTTTAACTTACCTCTCCACACCGCTTCTGGGTCCACCAACACCATCACTTCATCATCACTTCCACTACATAGTCACTCAGTGGAATGGCTACAGGGGTCGCAGCAGTCACATTTGCGCCATTTTTTCTGGCCAAGGGGCCCACAAGGCCCCCTCCCCACACAGGGGGGTCATCGCGGGTGAAAAACATAAAAGGGTTTGGCAGGCAGCGGCTCCCTAGATACTGCGGCACAATAAGCGCAATGTAATGATGTCATCACACCTTCTGCGCTGCTGCCAATACTAGGCCCTAAGCCTATGGCATCAGGTCTTAGGATTATGACCTAGAAGACAACCAGGCATCTGGGAGCAGGAGGTGAGATGACGTCACGCCGCCTGCTCTGGCGTCAACGAAGAGGTATTTGACAGGGGGAAAGGGGGGAGGAAATTTTTTTTTTTATTAGGGGGGCCCTTTTTATAAACCCACCTTTTTTTCTTTTAAGACCCCCATATACCAACCTATCACTTTGGGGGGGCCCTATGTCCCCCCCCCCCCTTTTTGGAGGGTCCCTAAATACCTTTTCTACTGGGACCCTATATACATACCCACTGGGGAGACTCCCATATATTTCCTAAAAAAGGGGGGGGCCCTAATAAAACCCCTTGTCCCAAGGGGGGGACCCTATATAGCTACCTACCTACTAAGGGGGGTCCTTTTTAAAAAATACCTAATTGGGATAAATAAACCTTGGGTACCTACTGGGGGCCTTTATACTTTTTTTTCCCCAGGAGTGGGAAAAAACCACTATCTACTGAACGAAACCCTTGGCTGTGAACCATTTTTTCTTTTTTTTCCATTGCCTGCCCCCAATTTTTTTTAAATTTTCTTCTAAATAACAAACCCTTTAAAATACTTATTTTCTGTGGGGGCTTTAAAAACAGACACCGGGGTGCCCAATTAGGAAAACCCCGTGTTAAAAAGTAAATGGCCAAAAGCTTTTTTTCCCGGGGGGAAAGGAAAGGCCCCAAACTGAAGTTTTTCCCCCAAGGACCCCACAAAAACCTGTAGCTTAACCCTGCTTCCTTTTCCTTTAAAGGCCAAAGGGACGGAAGGGGATGGGTTGGGGGGGGGAAGTGACATAAAAACGCAGCACCAAATTGGGAAACCCGTTAACACTGCAGAGAGGTAAGTTAACCCTAATTGGCCAATAAACCGTAATACCAATTTCAGGTTAGGGTTAAAGTTACGTTGAGAGATCATTTTTGGCGATTCACCCAAATCAAAGCACTGAGGTTTGAGTTAAAACTGGCTTTGAATTATCAACTAAGTACTGGAAGGGAAAAACAATAAAATATAACTTTTATTGAAAAATATAAAGTTATATTTTATTGTTTTTCCCTTCCAGTACTTAGTTGATAATTGAAATTTTGGGGTTTCTGGACTTTTGTGCCTATAAATTTATTATATTTAGGCCCTGGTTGAATAAAACTGGCTTTGATCCAAATCAGAAGCGCAATACTATGTATTCAGAACTCCCACAAAACAGAACAAAGAGAGCACTATACATGCACATTCTGCATAGAGGAGTATGAGGCTGTTTTCAAGACAGATGGGGGTCTCAAAGGTGAGACCTGCACCTAAGACACATCTAAGATATAACCTGTGAATATGCCATATATGTGTGAAATGTATAAATGTATGTGGTACAGAATATTATGTCATTTTTTCAATGGCTTCTGAGAAAAGATATTTCACTGCAGGAAGTTATTTATGCCAAACAATCACTGCTACATCCATAGGCTACTTTCATGTTTTGCATTCAAAGATTCCTACTGTGTAAATACTAAGAGATTCACAATACCATGAATGTCCCGGCTCCTATATCACCCATATCATACTCCAGCAGCAGCCATTTCTGCTTTTATTTATCCCTTCCGAAATGGCAGAAAACTCTAATCTTTACCTTTCAGTCCTGTTAATAAGGTTTGCAATTTGTGTAGCTGCAGAATTCAATAGACATCGAGAACGGCTGTCACCCAGCTGGAGGTTGTATAACAACTTCTTTCGTACAGCAAGCCTTTTGTTCATGTGATATTTTTTGGTAGCATGCAAGAAATCTAGAAGATCTTCAGTCTCTTCCTGAAGACAAAAAAAAAAAGAAAGAAATTACAGTTAGTTGCAAATTTCAGTTTCCGGATGACAACTGCCTTATTGAGTCTATTCAATGTTCTGTATATTAGAAGTAATGACCCAGAGAGATAAGACCACTGTGAGCCTGGTGGTCAGTAGACTTGGAGAGGAACAGGTGGCTGAGGGGGGCTAATGGCCACTGGGCCTCATAAGGGTGTTCATAATCACCAAACTGTTAGTTCACTTGCATATTACATTTTTAATTTTATCACCAAAATTATTACCCTTGTGGTGTCATCGATGCAATACTTGTCCATGTAATGAGAGATCACTGTGTGTATTGCCCCTGTGCTGGGACATCACTGTGTGCGTTATCCATGAATTAAGATTACCCCCTGTGCTGTGACATCACTGTTTTTATTATGCAGTTTTTATTACCTATGTACTGTTGTTTTTATTACCTATGTACTGTAATATCACTGTGTGCATTACTCCTGTATTATGATGCTGTTTATTATCTCTGTATAGTGATATCCTTGTATTATGATGCAGTGTTTATTATGTCTATACTGTAACATCGTCCTGTATTATCCTTTTGTTATGATGCAGTGGTTATTTCCTTTGTACTGTGACATCACTGTATTATCCTTGCATTATGATGCAGTGTTCATTTCCTCTATAGTGTGACATCACCCTGTATGTAAGATATGACACTTTGATATATTGTAAAGTAGTACATTTAAAGCTTGCATAACGGTGTAAATTTGGTGTGCCCTCAAAACAACTCAACACACAGCCGTCAATGTTTAAACCGCTGCCAACAAAAGTAAGTACACCCCTAAGTGAAAATGGAAAATTGTGCCTAAGGTTTCAATATTTTGTGTGGCCACCATTATTTTCCAGCATTGGCTTAACTCTCTTGGGCATGGAGGTCACTAGAGCGTCACAGGTTGCAGCCACTGGAATCCTCTTCCACTCCTCCATGACGACATCACGGAGCTGGTGGATAATAAAGACCTTGCTCTCCTCCACCTTCTGTTTGAGGATGCCCCAAAGATGATCATTAGGGTTTAGGTCTGGAGACATGCTTGGCCAGTCCAGCATCTTGACCCTTGTTTTCTTTGTCGTGGTCGTCTTGGAGGTGTGTTTGGGGACATTATCATGTGGGAATACTGCCCTGTGGCCAAGTTTCTAAAATGAGGGGATCATGCTCTGCTTCAGTATGTCACAGTACATGTTGGCATTCATGGTTCCCTTAATAAGCCGTCAGCACTCATGCAGCCCCAAACCATGACACTCCCACCACCATGCTTGACTGTAGGCAAGACACACTTGTCTTTGTACTCCTCACCTAGTTACCGCCACACACTTGACACCATCTGAACCAAATAAGTTTATCTTAGTCTCATCAGACCACAGAACATGGTTCTAGTAATCCATGTCCTTAGTCTGCCTGTCTTCAGCAAACTTTATGTGGGCTTTCTTGTGAATTATCTTCCTTCTGGGACGATAGCCATGCAGACCAATTTGATGCAGTGTGCGGCGTATGGTCTGAGCACTGACAGGCTGATCCCCTCACCCTCGTAACCTTTGCAGCAATGCTGGCAACACTCATACTATACTCATATTTTGACATAAGACAATCTCTTGATATGATGCTGCACATATATACTCAACTTCTTTGATAAACCATTGCAAGGCTTGTTCTGAGTGGAACCTATCTTATTAAACTGCTGTATGGTCTTGGCCACCATGCTAAGCTCATGTTCAGGGTGTTGGCAATCTTCTGATAGCGTAGGCCATCTTAATATAGAGCAAAAATGATTTTTTTCAGATCCAGACAGTTCTTTGCCATGAGGTGCCATTTTGAACTTCCAATGACCAGTATGAGACAGTGTGAGATCGATAACACCAAATTTAACTCACTTGCTCCCCATTCACACCTGAGACCCTGTAACACTAATGAGTCACATGACACCGAAGAGCAAAGATGGCAACTTGGGCACAATTTGTCCATTTTCACATAGAGGTGTACTCACTTTTGTTGCCAGTGGTTTAGACATTTTTTGAGGGCACACCGAATTTACACTTTTATACAAGCTGTGCACTGACTACTTTACATTTTATCACAGTGTCATATCTTCAGTGTTGTCCCATAAAGAGATACAATACAATATTTACAAATACTGTATGTATCTATATGCAGTTGTTATTTCATCTGTACTGTGACATCACTGTATGTATCATTCTAATATTATAAAAATACAGAGATAATAAACAGATTTATATCACTGTGTTAGTATTCTTATGCTGTGATGTGTTTACTACCTCTGTCCTATGTCATCACTATATTATCCTTGTATTATGCTGCAATGCTTATTTCCTCTGTAGTGTGATATCACTGTGTTTTATCTGTGTATTATGATGCTGTGTTTATTACCTCTATACTATATCATTATTGTATTATCCTTGTATTATGATACAATGATCATTCCCTCTATACTGTGATATTACTGTGTTTTATCTGTGTATTATGATGCTGTGTTTATTATCTCTGTCCTATGTCATCACAGTATTATCCTTGTATTATGGTGCAATGTTTATTTCCTCTGTACTGTGATATCACTATGTTTTATCTGTGTATTATGATGCTGTTTTTATTACCTCTACACTATGTCATCATTGTATTATCCTTGTATTATGATACAATGATCATTCCCTCTATACTGTCATATTACTGTGTTTTATCTGTTTTATGATGCTGTGTTTATTATCTCTGTCCTATGTCATCATTGTATTATCCTTGTATTATGATACAATTATCATTCCCTCTTTACTGATATCACTGTATTAATCATCCCGTTACTGCAGAAAAATGAATTGTACATTTTGCCATTGCAGGAACTGAATTCTGGATCCTTTGTGAATAGTTGCCTGTAATGTTAAATGCACCTAAGAGAGTGTTCAGTGATACTTTGGTCTCTTTTGACTTTGCAATACTGGATAGCGAACAGTGATAGGTGCAACCTACAGTAATCCAACCTCATGGTGCTGCCAACAGGTAAGAAAGTCTGGACTGAGAGCCACAGGGCAGGTACAGTTACTAGCATGAGCTCTAGAAGAGTCTAGAGCTGGAGGGAGGATGAACACAATGATGTTGATTTCACCTCACTGAGTAGGAAAGTGTTAAAAGGCAGAATTTTGATGCTAATCAGGGATGTGTGGACAGCCCCTGAGATATTCAGCGGAAGGTGCTGCTGGCCTTTTTGGTAGACTGCAGTCATGAGGTTTGGACATCACAGTCACAAACTTGTCCATCTTGAGGAGAAGCAGAGAGACTGGAGGCTGATAATAATGTCAGCCTGGAGGTAACAAAGTCAGCACAGTATGGGTAACCTGTAGAGGGTGCGAAATGGTGTGCTTAAAGGGGTTTTGCCACGATGTAATGTTGACGTGGGGTCCTCCAAAATGAGTATTTAATCACTTTTCTAAATATATGTGATTACAAAAAGTGAAGCCTGAGAGAGCTACAGGCTGCCTTACCTGCCCTTAGTTACTTAAAAGCTTGCATTAGATACGACCAGGCAGAGTGACAGGAGCTGAACTGGGCGGGCTTGCACAGAGCACACTTCTTATCTGATGAAAGGGAACATGAAGAAGCTTTCAAGCGGCTGTGGAGAAAGGTGTTGTCTTTTGTATACAGAATCCACTAGTTGTAGTGTGATTATTTGAGTGAACATTGCACACGATCCCTCATGCATGGCTCTGTGCTCTGGCAGACTCTCTCTCAGCTCAGCTTGGCTTGTTTACTTTTGCTTCTTAGCAGATAAGGCACTTCCTGGCAAAACCCCTTTAAACTCAATGGAGGCATTAGTTAGATCCCTGTGGGGCTGTAGAGTGATAAATAGCTACAGTGGGATATAGTTGACATACAGGCCTCTAGAGTGGCCTTTATCGTTAGGCCTGAAGAGTGGCCTAGATAGTTGAGCCTGGATTACAGCCTAGTTGGGGCAGGAAGACAGCGGTGAGTTGGGGCAGGAAGACAGTAGGAGGGGTAGAAAAGCAGGTTCTCTGACACTAGACTTCATAAGGACACTACTAACGCCCCTCCACAGAGGAGATCTGGAGGCAGATCTTAGTGAGGTCTAGTGGTCAGAGCCCATGAGGG
Source organism: Phyllomedusa bahiana (assembly GCA_025379985.1). Classification (NCBI taxonomy): domain Eukaryota; kingdom Metazoa; phylum Chordata; class Amphibia; order Anura; family Hylidae; genus Phyllomedusa; species Phyllomedusa bahiana. The sequence continues at coordinate 20,261 of JAODAL010044315.1, forward strand.
CAGATTTTAAAACAGAGAAGAATCTGCTACATAGATTGGGGAACATGTAAGATAGGTGTGAAGTAACACAGGGCTGGGGGATCTCCTGTGCAGAAGGCAGGGGCCTAAAGAGGATTCACTTCTCTTAATTATTGTTATTCTTCTTTTCATGTGATATTTCCTTAAAGGGATTTTCCGGTAATTTTTTTTATTGATATTACTTTTTGCAGAGGTGACATCCCGTTCAGAAAAAAGAACGGTGGATGATAATGCTGGTGTCAAGGTAAGAGGAGAGGTGAGTATAAGTTTTTGTTATTTTAAAAAAGCAGCAGTATCCAAAATAGATGTGCAGGGACACACCTCTTTGACAACGGGAATCGCAACACCCAATTGACTATTTTGTAATACATTTCTATAGAGAATAACAGAGGAACAGCACAAAAAGCACAAATTATGATGATGAGATGTTATTTTACAGAAAAATCACAGAAAAATGGGACATTATTTACTGAAAAACACAACAAGAGACATACTTACAGCTCAATGGTAGGACTAGACTGAACCTAGGAAGAGGCAATACAGGCCCCTGTGCTACTTGGGAAAGATAAACAGGTGCAGCTAATTGCTGAGCTGTAGCTCCCACACCCTTCCGTTTTTTGGGCAGGGGTTCCCAAACTCCAGTCCTCATGCCCCACTGACAGGTCATGTTTTCTGGCTTTCCTTAGCAGTGCACAAGTGATTTAATTATGCTGCACAGGTGACTTAATTATTGCCCCAGCCCCTTTTTCGGGGATACCTTGAAAATTTGACCTTTTTGGTGGGGGGGTAAAGGATTTAGTTTGGAAAACCCCTCTGAAAAATTAGGGGGAAAAATTTGGGAATGAAAAAAACCTACATAATGAATTGATACCTTTTTACCACCAGTTTTGCAGAAAAAGGGCCACAGTATAATTTTTGGGGGGAGATTGGCAAAAAATGAAAAAAAATCCCAAAAAGGAGAACCACTCACCAATACTCTCAATCTTTGGGGGCCGGGTGGTTGGGGCTAGTATTATAATTGAAATATAAAAAGGGGCAATAAAAGAGGGTTGCCATTTTAATGAAATACAGTTGTGCATCATGCTGGTTTCCCAGCCTATTAACCCCCCTACTATTCAATTGGGCCCCGGGGCCTGCCCACCCTTTTTTTTTGGGTGTCCAACAAAAATTTTACAGACGCCTCCGCCCCAGTATTTTTGGGGGCCAAAAAAAATAAACTTTACGGGGGAAAACTATAAAACATGAGGTATTTTTTTTGATACAGTCGCCACAAATCCCCCAAGATTAAATTCCCGTCAAGGCTCCTCATTTTGTGAGTCCCTACACTAACAAATTACATAAAAATCAGAGTCTTTGTACCTTCTGCCCCCTTTTCTTTCCCTATAAAAGCCCTGGAAACCCTTGTCTCTCTCTTCCACTCTCCTCCCGCCCAGAGCCTTAAACATTTCAATAGAGTTCACCTGGATCTTCAAGTAGTGTTCAATTAGAGTTCTCTGCATTTCAGGTTTAGTTGTCACCAAGCTTGATACTTGGTCAAAGAACATTTATGGAGTTCCGATCTTTGCGTGATAATCAGTTGTCTTTTTGGCCCCTTCCCCAAAATTTTCCCTTTTCCCTTGCTTATAAAAAAAAGCCCCCCTTCTTTTCAAATTTTTCCTCAATCCCGGGGGGGTTTTTATCAAGAAGTGATCTCCCCTTAAGGGAGTTGACTGTGAAAAAGGGAAAAAAAAAAAAGGTGAGCCCAGTCAAAAATTTTTTGGAGTAGAAAAAGGGTTTAGATATTGAACAAGAGTTGTTTTAAAAAAGTAAAACCCTGCCCAGGGGGTTTTAAAGCTGCCCTATCTGGGGAGGGGATGTGTTTAAAAAGAGGGGAGAGAAGACGAGCCCCGGGTTAAATATATAGGGTTTTTATGATAGGGAGAGAAGCTGAGCCCCTGTGTTTATATAGGGTTAAATGATGGGAGGGGGGGGGAAAAGGGCTAAAGTTTGTTTTAAAATTGGGTTATAGGGATAGGGGAAAGAAAAGTTTGAGTCCCCGTAAATATATAAAATTTTTAAAATGTAGAGGAGGAGAAGCTGGCCTGTGATATATAAAAGCTATATGATAGGGGAAAAAAGGAGAGGCTGGAGCTTTTGTGATAATAGGGTATATGTTTAGGGGAGAGAAGTTTGAGCTCTGGGATAAATAGGGTTATATGATAGGGGAGAGAACTAAAGCCCCTGGATATATAGGGTTATATGATAGAGGACGAGGACTGAGCCTTATGAAAAATTTTAGATTTTAATATGTTTAGGGGAAAGAAACCCCAAAAAAGAGTTTCTTGAGGGGTATTAAAAGCTATTTTTAAACGAGGGGGAAAAAGGCTGAGCTTTTGTGAAAATATGGGGTTTTATATGATAGAGGGGAGAAGTTTGAGCTTTTGTGATATTGGGTTATATGATAGGGGGAAAGAGAAGCTGAGCTCTGTGTTTATATAGGGTTATTGTTAGGATGGGAAAGGGGAACCCCCCTGGGGGCTCTGGGGATATTTAGGGTTATATATAGAGGAGGGGGGGAATGAGCCCTGTGATTTATGGGGGTTATATAATGGGAAGGAAGAACTGAGCTCTTGTTTTAAAATAGGGTTATATGATAGAGGGAGAGAAGCGGGAGTCGGGTGATATTTTGGGGTTAAATATGTTTTGGAGGGGGGAGGAAGCTGAGCTCTGTATATATAGGGGGGATATTGGTAGGGGGAGAGAAGCTGAGCTCGGGAAAATATAAAAGGTTTTATATGATAGAGGGAGAAGGGCTGAGCTCTGTGATATGGGGGTTTTATATGATAGAGGAGGGGAAGCTTTGGGCCCCGGGTGATATATGGGGTTTATATGTAGGGGGGAGGGGGAGGGGGCCTGAGCTCTGTAAATATATAGGCTTATATGATAGATGGGGAAAAAGCTGAGCCTGTGATATATGGGGTTTTTAAAATGATAGGGGAAAGAAGCTTGGGGCTTTTGATATATAGGGTTATATAAAGGGAGGAAAGGAGCGGGAGCCGGGTGATATATAGGGTTTTGCCCACGGACGCCCCTGCCCCACTGTCCGGGTCGCAGGCGCGCCCGTGCCCCTGCCCCCAAGAGGACCCCCCACGTCCTGCACGCCCGGGGTTCGGGTCCGCTCCACCCCCCCCGGCCCCCCGCCGGCATGCTCTTCCCCGGCCACGGCTCCTGCTCAGGCCCGGTTTCCCCGGGGGCCCCGGCGCGTAGCTCCGCCCCTAGGGGCCCGGGCACGCCCCGGGAAATTTAAATTTTTAAAGGGGCAGTGGGGCCGGAAAATTGGTTATTGCCGGGCACTGTTTCCTATTTATCCGGCCCTTTTCCTTTCCCCGGCCCTCCCGGGATCCTTGGTGTTATACCCATGGGGGAAAAGTTTTTCCCTGACTTCCATTATTCCCTTCCTGTGTACCGCCCCTCTGCTAGGGTCTACCGTTTTACGAACCTTCCGCCTCCCCCGCCCACCTGTTTTGTCTCCCTTTCCACGAGCCAGGCCGCCTGTCCTGACCTTCTGCTGTCCTCGATACGGCCTGCCTGCCGTTCCTGAAACCCCCGCCCCCTTGGGCCGCCCGGCAGGAAAAGGCCCCGCCAGGGGTAGTGACCTGGGTGGCCCACCCGCCGCACAAGACCTTTCCCCGTTTGCCCGGGGGCTCCTGGGGAAAACCGGGTCCCAATTTAGTTTTCCCCCCCTTTGGTAGGGGCTTACCCTTCGCCCCCCGGTTTGGTCCAGGGGATCCACCTCCAGAATCTTACAGTAGGATCCGGCCTGGTTTCCCCCCAAAGGGGTCCCCCTTCCCAAAGGGTTTTTCCCAGCATCACCAACCCCCGGGGTTTAAAGGGCAATCACAAAAAGTTTTGCGCGAAAAGCGCAGCAGCTCGAGCAACTCCCTCCCTTGGGATGCGCGCGGGCTTTACCGTCCAGCGGGGCACCCCCGCCTCCCAAATTTCCTCCCTAAAGGGGTTTTTCCGGTGATCCCCGGGGGGCCCCCAAGCTTCGGCTGTCACCCCATCCAAGTTCAGCGGTGACCCGAAACTTCCCGGGGGGGTTTTAAATCACCCAAATTTTTTCCCCTTCTATGCACTTTGGGCTATGACCGAATTTCCTTTTTCCGAACTTTCCCCAAGGGGGGCTTTTCCGGGGTCAGCCCCCTACCGGGGGGAAAGGGCCCCCTGGCATGGGGGCTACCCCCCTTTTGGGAACAGAGGATCCGGGACGGCGGTTCTACCTGTCATTCCCCCAGTGAGTTCCGCAACTTTCTTCGAGGAACCAGCCCGTGCCTCCCCCCGCTGAGCCCCGGCCCCTCCTAAATCTACCGGGGGGGAGACCTGTTTTGTAGGAGACTACCCGGGTGCAATTCCCAGAGGGGCCTCTAAAACTGAAAGGGAAACCCGGGGCCCCGCACTATGTGCTAGGTTCAAGAAGGGACTCTCAAATTTCCGAGTTTAAAGGGGGGAATTTTTTGGCCGCTAGAGACCTCCCTTTCCTTTTCCCTTAGCAAATTGACCCGGGTTTGGCGACCCCGCATGGGAATATCCCGCTTCATTAAAAACCGGGAGGGGAGCTTCTGCTGGAGCGCCAGTCCCCAACCTCCCCCGGGTTTTTCCTCCCTGGCACCGGTGTTCCAGGGGCCCCCCCGGCCCCACACCCTTTCCCAAACACCCACCGACGCCCCCATGCAGATTGATCGGGGTTTCCGCCTACCCCAAAGCAAAAATTGGCCCCAAGCGGGGGACAACTGGGTTTGGGTGTCCTCAAATGGGGCAGCCCAGAGTTTTTTTCCCGGGAGGGATTTTGCCCCCCAAAAGCGCCCAAAGGCGCGGGAAAAACCCCCCCCAACCTTTAGGACCCTGTGGGAAGGTTTTTCCTAGGAAAAAACCTCCTCCTCTCCAAAACCCGTTGATGCCCTGTGCAGGGTCGTGTAAATTTTGGGGTTTTTCACATTCCAGGTTTGGGCCCTTTTCTGGACTCGGGCTCACCCGGGACTTAAATCCACCACCCTCTGGTGAGGGGGGGGTTATGGGGCTTCCATCCCCTGGAAACTTTCCTAAAACGAAAACCGTTTTGTCATTAATCAGTCAGCGGGGAGTCCTTACGACACCACCCTTTTTTCGTCACCAAGCCATAATCTCCCCTTGTGGGGGCACTGAAATAAGGGGGAATCGCCTTCTATGTTTGCCTCGTCCTCGTGGGCGATTTCCTGGGGAACCCCCCAGGGGGCTCACGGCTACCCCCCTTCCTACCCTGGACTGGTTTTTCGGGAGGGGGTTGATTTATTGGGGGGCCCCCCCAACTGTCGGGGGGTGTTGTTTTTGGCTAAAATTTTTCCCCGGGTTTTTGGTTTTCCCCTGCTCTTGTTTAAAACCCTTCAGGAGCCGGGCTGCCCGGGCGCCGCCCCCCGAATTTTTTGGATTTAGCCGATGGTTTTCCGGAGAAAAAGGGCCGGGAGAAAGTCTTCCGCCGCATCGTCCAAATCCCCGATTCCCCGATGGGACTTATTGCCAAAGTACCAGTCCTCCCCGGGCCCCAAAGTCTACCCCCCTGTCTTTTCCTGGGGCCCCCCAAGCCATGTCGGAGGTAATCCGGGGGAGAATCTCAAGAAGGGGTTCTTTCCGGAAGTCCTCTTTCCCCCGGCTGGCGGGGGGTTCCCCCTTTTTCCCGTGGGGGGAAAAAAAGGCCCCGGTCCCCCTTACGGCCCCTTGAAATTGACTACCGGGGGTTAAAACAAAAATCCTGGGAAAAGGGAAACCGTTTTTCCCTTGCTGTTTGATCAGGGAAAATTTTTTAAACCCGCCTGAAAAGGCGAAAGATTTTTTCCCCCCAAGGGTTGGGGGGGAGAGGGGGCCTAAAAATTTTTTCCCGGCCAAAATCCGAAAGGGGCCCGATGAAGGGAAGAGGGCCCTTCAACCCCCGGGGGGGAATGGGCACTACGAGTACCTGGTGATGCCCTTCAAAACTCTGAAAAGGCGCCACCGTTTTTTTTGGGGGGAGCCCCGTGAAATAAAACCGTTTTCCCGGGGGACCCCTTTCCTCCCCCTGGGGGTTGGTATGCCCCTCCCTCGAAATACTGGTGTTCCCCCACTGACCCCCGGGGGACCCCCGCAGCCATGCCCGGGTAAAGTACAAAGACTTCCCCGGGGAAACCACCTGTATCCCAAAGCTGGGGAGTGCCTTTTTCCATCGATAGCCTCCCTTTTCTGGGGTATTTTCATCTCTGCCCAAGGGGCCTAGGGATGGACCCTGCTAAACTGCCCCTGCTGATTGCAATGGCCACACCCCTTTGGGGGGCTGGGGGCTATCCAGCGTTTTTTGGGCCCTTCTGCAATTACTATCGCCAATTCTTTCCCGCACTTTCTTAAAGTGGGGGCCCCGATAGTGGCTCCCCACCCCAAAAAACAAGCCCAAACCACGCAGTTGGGCCCGTCGAGGCCGAGGAGGGTTTTTGAAAGCTCCAAAAACCCCCCTTCGCTACGGCCCTTTTATCCTTGCACGTCCAGACCCCCCCCGAAACCCTTCACCCCTGGAATTTGGGTGCTTCGTCTGTGGGGGCCCGGAGCAGTCCTTACACAAAAAAGGGGCCACCGGGTAAGACTGTGTCCTGCGGCTTTTTCTCCAAGACCCTTTTCTTCAGCCGAGGGGGAATTTTCACATTTGGGGACCGGGGGCTTTCTGGCCATTTAAAATTTGGGCCCCCGGGGGAAATGGCGTTTTCTGCTGGAGGGTGCCCCCCTTTTCCCCTTGTATCTATTGGACCACAAAAACCTCCAAAATCGGGGTCCAAATGCTCAGGACTTAAAACCCCGCCAGGCCAGGTGGTCGCTCTTCTTCTCCCGGTTCGACTTTCAAAATCCATTTTTAGGCCCGCCCAGAAGAAAAGTTAGAGCTGATGCCCCCTTCCCCTGCTTTCCCGACGGGGGTGGGGAAAGGGGACCTCCCCCTGAACCATCATCCCCCCAAAAAAGTTTTCCCTCCCGGCTGCTCCAGTGGGAAACCCCCGGAAAGGGCCCCCTGGGAAGGCTTATGGGGCGTCCTGCTCTCCGCAGACGTACTTTTAAAAGGGGACTTGCTCATTGGTGGCCCGGGCCCTTCCCCGCCCGGAAAAAAAAAACCTTCCACCTTATATCCCCGGGGTTTTATTTTGGGGGCCAGAGCTGGAAAGGATATCAAGGACCTTTCGTTGCGTTTTCTACTTCCCCTGCCCGGAACAAAAACGCCCCCGTCACAAGCCGGCAAAGGGCCCACTTCGCCACTTCCCCTTTCCCCCTCAAAACCCCGGCCCAACATTTCGATTTGGGCTTTATAAACCCACCTCCCCTCCTGTTTTTGGGAACACCATTATCTGGGGGTTTTCTGGGTTTCTTTTTCCAAAAAAGGCGCACTTCGTCCCTTGCCAGGGCTGCCATCCGCCCCCTGGCTTTGCTGAGTTAATTTTTTTTATCCATGTTTCCCCGGGTCCATGGACTCCCTCAGCAAATTGTTTTCGGGACCGGGTTTGTTCAATTTGTCTCCCGGTTTTTGGGAGCTCTGTGCAACCAAACCCCAAGTAAAGCCCCACTTCTCTTCCCCGGCCCACCACCCCCCAAACCCAAAGAACGGCCAGGTGGAAGAGGGTCAACCAAGTTCCCTGGTTGCTACCTTGTCATTTCGTCCGGCACGCCAAGATGATTTTGGGGCCCAAAAATTTACTGCCGTGGCGGGGGGAGTTTTTCCCTTTTAAACCCCCCTTAGAGTCCCCAAAGGTCCGCGGGGGGCCCCCCCTTTTACAAAGTGTATGGCTTGCATCCCCGGCCCCCCCCCCCCTCTGGCAACCTCCTCCCAAAGGGTTTCCGGGGGCGGACGCAACCCGTTTTAAGACATGAAGGTAACTGGTCCCAGACCCGTCAGTTTGCTTTCTCCCCCCGCGTCCCGGCGCATGAATTTTCAAAACGGACAAAAAGAAAATCCCTCCTCCGGGGGTTTCCCCCAGGTGGAAAAAAGGGGTGGGTTTTCGTCTAGATATTTCCCCTTTTAAAAATGCCGTTTTCACAAACTTTGGGGCCCACCCCCTTTTTCCCGGGACCCTTTGAGGTCATCGGCCCCCATCAAAACCCCAAAACATACAAAAAATCCGGCTCCCCCCATTTATGGGGAATTCCCCACCCCGTTTCATGTCCCTTATTGAAACCTCTGGTTTCCCTTAAACATTTTTCCCCCGGGAAAACCCCCTCCCCCTCCCGGCCCGTGGCTTTACGCGCCCAAGCTTTCGAGGTCAAAAGATTCTGGGGATGAGAAGAATGGGGGGGGGAAACGGGTACCCTTTTTGGGGGACTGGCAGGGGGTTCGGCCCTGAAGAGAGGTTTCCCGGGAGCCGGGAGGAGAACATCCTGAACCGCGTCTCATCCAGAGATTTCTCCAGGCCCCCCAAAAAAGGGGGGGGCCCTGTCACGGGTGCCCCTGCGACCACTGTCCCGGGTCCCCCCCCCAGGCGCGCCCGCCGCCCCCGCAAACCAGCGGAGAAACCCCGTCCTTTCACGTCGGGGTTTGGGGTCCCTCCTCTCCCCGTCCCCGCCCTTTGGGAATTGCATTTCCCCCGGCCCCCCGCTCCTGGGTCAGGCTGGGGTTCCCCGGGCCCGGGGCGTTTGCTCCCGCCCCTAGGGGCGGGCACGCGCCGGCAATTTGAAAATTTTAAAAGGGGAGTGCGGGCCCGGGAAATTTGGTTTTATTGCCGGGGGACTGCCTTTCCCATTTAGTCCCCCGGGCACCTTCCCGCCCGGGCCCCCCGCGGAAACCCTTTGGTTTTTCATACCCATGGTGAAAGGGGTTCCTGAGCGTTCCCGAAATTCCTTCCTGTGTACCGACCCTCTGCTACTCTAAACCCTCTACGAACCCTTGCCGCCTGCCCCGACCCACCCCCTTGTCTACCGTCCATGACCAGAGCCGCCCGTTTTTCCCCCACCTTCTTTTCTGTCCCTCGACTACGAGCCTGGGGCCCTCCTTTCCTGTACCTCGCACCCTTGGGGCCACGGGGAGGCAAGCCCCGGCCAAAGGTAGGGACCCTTTTGGTTGAACAACCCGCCCCCTGCAAAAACCCTTCCCCGCTTTTGCGGCGGGCTTGGTGAAAACCGGGGTCCCACTTAGATTCCCACTCCCTGGGAGGGGTTACGCCATCGCCTGGCGGTTTGGGCCCCCGGATCCACCTCCCAAATTTGGGGTTTCAGTTATAATTTTAGGGGGGAGAAAGCTGAGCTCTGTGATATATAGGGGTTTTATGTAGAGAACCCCGGAGCTGAGTGAGCTCTGTGAAAATATAGGCGCTTTAAAAACGTTATCCGGTTTTTTGACAAAACCAAAAAAAACTGTTTTTTTAAAAAGGATTTTTTGGGCGGCAAAAAAATTTAGTTTTTTTTACCTTTTTTTTTGGAAATAAATAAATTTTTTTTTAAAAGAATTTTTTGGGGCTAACCCAAAGTTTTATCTCGCCTCTGACCGGCCAAAAAACGATTTTTTTTTTACGGAATTTTTGGGGCAAAATCGGGTTGTTTTTTATGTTTTTTTGGCACTAAAATAATTTTTTTTTACAGATTTTGGGCGGGAAATAAATGATCTGCTTTTTACACCAAAAAATAGGTTTTTTTTTTCGGGGTTTTGGGCACCCCGAATCCCCCTTTTTTTTTAAAGGGGGTTTTTGGGGCCAAAAATCCGTTTTTTACGGGTTTGTGCGCCAAGATCAATTCTTTAAAAAAAAAGTTGGCGCAATAAAGTGATCTCGCTTCTGAAAACTAAAAAAAATTTTTTTTTACGGAATTTGGGGGCAAGAATGCGTTTTTTTTTGGGGGTTTTTTTTTAAAATCCTTTTTTTTTTTACAATTTTGAAAGGGTTTAAAAACAGTTATCTTGCGGGATGGAAAGATAATGTTTGGGGGTTTTTTTTTTTGGGTTTTTGGTTTCAAGAATCTGGGTTTCAAAAAAATTTTAAAAAAAGCATTTGCACGCAGCCCGGGAGCACAAAAAAGGACAATGTGCTCACAGTGGGGTACAGTGATCTAAAGGAATTTAAATATTAGCATGGGTTTAAATCCCCCTGTAGGGGGTTGTTTTCATCCAATGGTTTAATTTGGTTTCATACAATTTAAAAAACAAGGGAAAGCGCTCCAAAAAACCCCTCCGGGAAAAAAAGCGCCAAAAAAACGGGGAAGGAATTCCCCCCCCAAAAAAAACGGACGGTTTTTTTTAGCTGCCCTTTTTTCAGGGGCCATGGACAGAAAAAATGGGCTTTATAAAAACGTTTTTAGTAATTTGTTTTTCCCGGTTGGTTTTTTTTTCCACTGCATGTAGGGCAGAGCCCAAAAAGTAAATTTTTAAAAACAAAAAACCCGTCCCTGTGGTTTATGATGTTCTTCTCGGACGGGATGGATAGAGAGAGAATCAAAATAGGTTATTTTGTTCGAAGGGACCAAATTTGAAAAAAGAAAGTGGGAAGTCCTCTTACCCCTACCTCACATAATGATTGAAAGCTTTCCCCTATTACATGGAGGACAAAAGAAAAACCTAAACCATCACCTTTTGGTGGGTTTTCGTTTTAAACCAAACCAACTTGCACTTTCTGGTTTTTGAATTTTTTTCTGGTTTTTTTTCTTCCCCAAATTCCCACTTTTTCATCTATTTAAACCCTTTAGAGCCAACTTTCCCCCCACCATCACATCCCTGCCCCTCATTTTAGGGCAACAAAATTTCCGGAAAGGTTTTACTTTTAAGATTGGCTCATCCCTTGAACTCCACCGCCCACAAAGGGGTCTAAAGGGGAGCAGGGCCCTTTTCTTTCTTTTTTTCCCTAGTATAAATGTATATTTTTTTGTACCCGTGACATACACAAATAAATAAATTTAAATTTTTTTTGGGTTTAAAATTTGGGAAAAATAGGAAAAAATTTTTAGAGGTTAAAATAATTTATAGTAAATAAGACGGAAAGAAATGAAAATACATTTTGGTAGACTTAGTGACTAATGAAATGAGTAATGAAAATCATGCTGTAATGTGGGTTAATATGAGGCCTGATCTGCTCTTATCTGTTTAAAAACCCAATTTTGGCCCCCAAAATGCCCAAAAACGTCAAATTTTAAATTGGTAATAAAAAATCCAATTTTAAATTCCCAAATTGGGTTTCAAATGCAGCTTTACATAATCATTATTCCACCCATATTACTGTATGCATTTCAGTCAACCTGTATTACAGATACCATACTGATGACATATGGATGCTATGGGGTCCATAAATAAATCCTTATTATTGATCTGTATTGTACTTGTTGACAAATGTACTTCACTTTCTGGATTGGCTATATGTACTATAAGGCTATGTTCACACGGCTTATTTTGGGACGTATTTCAGCCCATAATTCGCGCCGTACTGCGCAAATTACGGGCTGAAATACGTCCCAGTCATTAGGGTAATCCACAGTTCTCATAGAGCATAGAGAACTATGGATAACGTCTCCTCTCCCCGCTCGCACAATACGCCGAGCGGGGAGAGAAGTGACATGTCAATTATTCACGGCGTATACGTGCCGAGAATAATGAATGTCTATGGGGCCGGCGGGCTGCCACCCCCCCCCCCCCCCCCGTACACTCCGCGTAATTGCGGGGCGAAATACATCCCGCAATTAAGCCGTGTGAACATAGCCTAAGAAGGATATGGGTATTCATGTAAGGCTCTTGTTTATAAGCAGTAGAAATGGAGCATTCCAAGACCATTTCTTGAGACCTATAAGGTGCTATCCATAGGTTTGTAAAGGATAAATAACCAGCAGTGAAATACGTATGAAAAATCACCTATTTATTGTGGTAATGTTAAGCAATAAAATATAAGCGATGAAAATAAAAACAAAACAACGCGTTTCATTTGCTTTGCAAAACACGCTTCATCAGACTCAGTGGAAGGAATGAAAGTGCCGATATTTTAGCACCAAAACAGGACACCTGACACTCCATGCACAAATTACTTACATCGTGAAAAAGATGGTAAGACATTAAAATACATGAACAACTATGCAAAAAATAATTATTCTAAATTCTAAAGCAGAGAAATACAAATTAATACAGGTTTTGTGAAATGTACAGTGAGCACTATGTTTGAGCGCTAAAATTTTGCGTCAAGGGAAGGGCAGAAACTCCATGTGCAATTGCAGCCAGAGTAAAGTGTGTATGAATACTTAAAAACACTTCAAAATACTTGTATTATAAAATAAAGCATGATTGTTGTACCTATATAAGTACCTATAAGTAGTGTTGATCAAACCATTCTAGAAAAGTTCTAGAACTTTTCGAATTTTTAGAACTCGAACCGAACATTTTACTGTTCGTTAGAGTAAAGTTCTAGTTCTACACGCCATTTTCAGTTTCGTTTTCAGCAAGCTTTCTTGCACTTTTGGCGCCTCCATTACATGAACCATGTTAAAATTTTTTCACTGTATGGCCTTGTGAAAAGCCATTTTCAGTCACTCTCTGTATGTTTCAGATGCTCTTAGTTAGTTAGATTTGCATTTTTCCTCTCCATAGACATCAATAGTTAGGGAGTTTGGTATTGCTGGCTGCATCTTTCCCACACCCAGAATATGTTATTTGGCGACATTTGCAGGCCCACATAGTGCCTAACTCTCATATACATCATACTCAAATAAACATACTCTGCAATTAGTTTTTTAGTTTT
>JAODAL010044316.1:0-32993 GCA_025379985.1 Phyllomedusa bahiana
AAACTTTTTGCCAAGGATGCATACTTTGCACAGGTTGTCCCGGGAAGCATTGTCAAACATGGAACTCATGGGGATGTTCCCCAAAAAGAATATGAAAAAATTATAATAATAAGTAATACAATACTGCCCCCCTCTAAACTCTCCAAATTAAAGTCCTCAATCTAAAGTTCCACATTAAAAAAAAAAAAACACACTTTAAAGAAAACACCCAGACTTTTTCACTCCTCAAAGCTCAGTTTTTGCCTTTCCCAACTCTGTTTGGCTGGGGCTGCAACCCTTTTTCAGAAAAAAGGGCCTTACACCCCCACACAGTTGCAATTTATGCTCTGCTGTTTTGGAAACCACCCCTGACCAGTCACCTGACCAGTCACGTGACTCAACAAGGCCTCAGCAACTGTGTATGTTTCTAATTTTAAAGAACTATAACTCCCTTTTTAATACTATAAACTAAATGAAATCTATACACAAAAAAGTGTAGCAAGTATAAGCTATATGTCTGCTATAGATTTTAAATTACTGCAAAAATAAATAAACACAGGAAAAAAAAACACAAGTATTTGCTGGGGGATTAAAAAGGGGACTTCCCCTCTCAATCTCAAGTCTCCACACTTAAAAAAAAAAACACATTTTAAAGAAAACACTCGAAAGCTCGTCACCCGCTCAAAATGCTCAGCTTTAAACCCTTTCCCCACACTCTTTTTGGGCTTTGCTAAAAAACTCCCTTCAAAGCAAACTTTAAAACATAAGTGGGCAACATTGGTGATGAAAGTCAAAAGTGAGTATAACACACTAAAATTCATGACAGTATCAAGTGAAACATCGGATTCATATTACAAAACAAACAATATGCATGGAAATTACTGCGAACCTAATTGAAGCATCCAGGTGGGGCCCAATAAGGGAGGGGAAGGGGGAGTTGGAAAAGGGGAAGGGGGAAAGGGGGGGAGGAAAGGGGGAAAGGGGGGTCATTGCCTAAATTCCGAGCTTTTGTTCAAGAAGGCATCCCAAACTTAATTTACAATAAAAATTTCGAAAAAAACATAAAAAGTAATACTTTCTAAGACAAAAAGGGAAAAAAAAATGGTGGGGGGGGTGAGGGGAAAAAAAACCCCCAAGAACTTAATTTTGAAAAACAAATCAAAGACAATATTAGCAGGGGAAAACGGTCGACAATCGTAAAGAGCTCAGTGTATAACAGCAACAGGCTGTATAGAGAAGGATAAAATTGGGAAGGGTAAGGGCCCCATCCCATAATCTCTTTTAGGGGAAGGAACGTATGGGTCCTTTTTGACAAAAGCAAACCCCCAATCGTTTCCCAGATTACCAAAACGTCTGGTTCGAAGGGGGGCATTCTAATCCCCACCGCGGAGCCTTGAATTAAAGGAAACCGGGAGAAATAGAGGGACACGTTGGTGACCGCCAAAGCGCAAAATTATGCTTTGCTGCCAAATGAGAACGAGAGCAAATGAGACTTGAGTGAGGGGCGGGTTTCGTAACTAAAAGAGAAGCAGGGAGGCCGGATCGTTCTGAACCTCCTCCAGTGATGGTTTGCGTCAATCACACTTTTCACCCAAAGGGCTGAAGGGTCGGAAAACCCACCAAATGTGGGACATATCCCCACCCCTCCCTAACCCCCCAACAATTTTTTGGAAAACGCAGGAAAGGGGGAGTGGAGAAACGAGGGACCCTGTACCACTTGTGATAACTTGTAATAAGTTCTTGTGCCCAGGATGAACCGTTGACTTGTGTTTTAAAAGTAAAAGGCCCTTTTCTCCCTACCTTCGGGAATCACTCCATCCAATTCTCCCCCAATTACATTAAAGGATAGTTTATCTTTACCGGGGGTATTAAAGTAGCCTGATACCCGGAGAGAGTTTTCCCCCCGATGAGGCCAGTAGCACCACGATTCAAAGGGGAACGGGGAAATGGATTTTCCAGGCTGTTTTTGCATTTTATTATAGGGGCTTAACAACGGTAGTATTGAGCCTGGAAAAGGGGGTTTTCGGGGGGAGCCACCTTAAAGTCCTGGTAAGTCTCAGGAATTCGAGGCAAGCACTGTCCCAAAATGGACGAGGATAGTCGCCTTCCCTGCAGGTATCAAGCCGGGGATGTGGACCGGGGGGTAGCTGAGTTCCTTTTAAGGGTGTAGTCTCCCCGGACAATGGTCTTTTTAAAAAAGGGCCCCTACAAGTCCAAACTGAGGTTTGGTGTATTATGGGTATTTCAAAGGGAAATTTTTTTGGGGGAAATTTTTGACCGATAACCGGGGAAGCGTGCAGTGGACCCCCAAACATTTGCGTCCACGCTACCCAGAGCTTGGGTCAAATTTTAGGGAAAGTGTCAAGCGTACGGAAAATTTTGGCGGTAATAGTATGCTTGAAAGTCGGGAGTGCTATCCCCCTTCGGTTTTGGTCAGTGGGGGTTGAGGCGCAAAGGGTGCTTAGGGCCCATAAAAATTTCACCCCTCTCCTACGCAGTCACAGAAAAAAGTCCTGGGCCCAAAAAGAGGGGGATCGCCTAAATAAATACAACAATCGGGGAAGTATGTTTTTTTTGAGTATTTTGATGGCGCCCCCTTCCAACCAAAAATTTCTCCCCTATCCCCCCTCGATAGGGCCCGTAAAATTGTACCCAACTTTGGGAAAGTTGGGGTCAAAAGTCCTCTCCAGGTTCGATGGTAGTAAACCCCAGATATTTAAAAGGGGGTCGAGACCATGTGAGGAGAAGGACGATTTCAATGGCGCAGATTATTCGGGTACTTGAGGTTTAATGCAAAACTTTTTGTCATATTCACTTTGGATTACAAAGGGGAGCCTTTAATATTGTAGAGCCTTTGATTACCGCTGGTAAGGGGGTAAGGGGGGCTCGAAAAGTAAAGCGTAAATTTTATCCCGAATGCGGGGCATTTAAATTTGGGGTTTTTGCTATTTGAACCTAAAATAGACGGTCCGACTTATTGCCTGTAAGAGATTTTCCTCGCCAAAACATAGAGAATGGAGATAGGGGACCCTTCTGGTACCATTGCGAAACGAAAAGGGGGAAAAAGAGCCCTTTACTCAATCTGAGCCGGGGAGAGGTATACGCCCAAATTCTTCCCCTCAGGCGGCCCAAGTCCCCGATACCCCAGCAACCTTTAGAAAAAACCAGCCCCCGGTCAAAGCCTTCCAGTGTCCAACGTAGAAAACACAGGGAAACCCTGAGGTCGTATGTAGTGGGGTAAAGGGGGAAAGTCTTCAGGGGATTTCCCCCCGCCTCCCTGGAGGGGGCAAATCCCACTTATCAGGGTGAATTAGTGTGTTCATCAAAGGACTGAGTCCCATGGCAATCATTTGGCGAACAATTTTGCATCTTACTGAGAGCGAAAGGGCCATAGTAAGGGGACAGATTGGATCTTTTTCCCCTTTTGGGATTTTCGTAATGTAAGCCTTTAAAAAAAATCTTTTGGAAAAACACGCTATTTTTAAACCCCATTAAAGCTGCAAGGAGGGGGTGAGTCAACCATCAGCCCGTACTTTGAAGAAAGCTGCTGGTATCCTCCGGGGCCCGGGCTCTTCCACCGGGGGCCTTAATTGCGCTTTAAACTCGTCCCAGAGAAGGTTCCTCCAGAGAGGCAGGGGTTTTGACGACTCAGAGGGGGGGGGGCATGCCAGACAGGTAATCTCGAAGGATTCTCGAACCCCGGCCGGGGCCCAAAAAACCCAGGGGGTTGGAATGCTAAAAGTCAAATAGAAGGAATGGAAGCCTCAAGATGTCCCGGTACTTGCACCAATTTTCCTCAGCGTTTTTGATGGGAAGGGGGTAAATGGGAGGGTCTTTTCTCTGCAGCGCATGGGGCCAAGTATCTTCCCTGGCTTGTCGCTCCCGACATAGAAGGGCTAACAGATCTGCCGATACTTTTTTGCTTTGGTTATTAGGTTTTAAGACTTCATGCGGATCCGCATCACTCCCTAAACCGAGTCCCAACCAAGGATTTTTGTGCCATTCTAATAACGCAGCTCGACAAAAAGGGGAAGCAACTTTTGTGCCTCTCTTTTCAGTCTTGCACCATGTTTGACAAGGTCCCTCTAAGGACACACTAAGGGCCCCCATTTGACCGTAAGTGGGGGGGTCCAAAGGGGTAAAGTTTTAAAGTTTCAAAAGCAGTTTTTAGGTCTGCGAGGCATGAGATCCCCTCAGGAGCGACTCATTTAGTTTCCAAGAAAAAACCGGACAGCGAAAAATGGGGAAGGGCAAGGTCGCAATGTCGGGTGCCTGGTTCCCCAGGTAAGATTTATCCAAAGGAAGCATTGGAAAAAAGACAGTAAAGGAGTACGACCATTATAAAGTCAATGTGACTATATGACCATTGGATGGGGAAAGAAAGTATAGTCACGCCTCTTCTGGAGGGGTCTCCAATGCTATAAGTTGCATATGTGTAAAAAAAAAAAAATAACCTTTTTAAATTTGTTGAGCAATTTCTGGGGTAAAGGGAGGGCCGGTGGATGTTCCATTCGGGTTTAGGGTCAAGTTGAAATCGCCACAAAGGGTATTACGTCCCTTGGGGAATGTGGGAGGAAATCTACATTAGTAAAAAAAGGAAAAATGACCAGTAAATGGGATAAATTTCGATAGTGGTAGGGGACCCCGATATTCAATGAGAAAGGGTATCTGCCTCCCCTCTGCATGGACTCCGGACCGACCGGCAACGACTTATAAAAAGATGGTACACCCCCTTTTTTTTGGGTTTAGAATTACTGCTTGGACCAAAACAGGGATTTATTTACCGAAAACACTGAAAATTGTCCCTAAGAGATGTTTCTGAAGACCAAACAAAATTTGTGACCCTAGTTTATGGGATGATAAAGGGTCTTTGAGCGCTTTCGGGACATTGAAGCCCTGACATTGAGGGGGGGGTCCCCCACACTTGACATGGGGGGACAACAAAGGGTCTGGTTTGAAAGGTCCAAGGGTGGAGAGCCGACCCTTTTACCAGAATGACCGATAAGGGAGAGGGGGGGGAAAAAATAAAAATTTTAAATAAAGCTGTTTTTTTCTTTTCCCTTTTCCCAATAAAAAACAGAAAAACAAAAAAAGAACTTAAACAAAAGGCCCCCAATCTAGAAGGGGCCATCCAGAATTGCAAAAAGGGAGCCCAAAAACTGCAATGGCCGTCCAAAATCCAATAGGCCAACGGGTTTTTTTGGGGGGAGCACTGAAGCAACTTTAAATTTCAAAAATAGGTCAGGAGTGTTACGTTCCGGACGCGGAAGGGATCCACGAACCACCACAAGCATGGGGAAGCCACCCCCGGAAGGAATCTAATAGGGGGCCCGGTTTTTTACCGAAGCCCGCCGCAAAGCGGGGGTGGACTTGCTGCGGGCGGGAGTTAACCGGTCGTTTTCCCCGACGTGACTTGTTGCGGTGGCAGCCGAAAAATAAGCGTGGTTCAAAACGTCAGGCAGGCTCGTAGTCGGGGTCAGGGAGAAGGGCAGGGGCAGCAGCTAGGTTCGTGGTCGGGGAAGGCGGGCGGTCGGGGCCCCCAGAAAAACGGAGATTAGGGGGGAAGGATTTGGTGCTCCTGGGTGACCAGCCACAAGAGAACATTGCCCCATTTAAAAAATTCCCTGCGAGGCAGGAGGGACAAATCCCCCCTGGGGAAACCCTTTCGCAGATCTACGGGACCACCGAGCAGGGTTGGGGGGGAAATAAATCGGGGCGTGCCCTCCCCACCCAACACATGGGAGACAGGGGAGCGCATCGGCCCCTGACGTTTTTTTGCGGCCGAAAATGATCGGGAAATTGAAGCCGAGAAGAACAGGACCACCGGTTTGACGGGGTTGAGGCGTTGGGCCGATTGGAGTTTTGAAGATTTTTTGGTCGGAGAAATGGTGAGGGGGTAGCTGCCCCTTTCCAGAAATAACGCCACTCTTCTAGGGCACTTGATAGCCAGAACTCTCGGTCTCCGATGGGTAATTTCCTCCGCGGGGAAAAAGTCTTGGAGAAAAGCAAGGTGCCATTTCCCTTTAGGCCCCTTCGCATCAAATTTGGGCCCCAGCCCCCGACCGAGGAGGCATCCCCTCCAAAAAATGGCTTCTCGGAAAATCGGCCGGGGCAGGCGGGCGCAGAGGCAAAGGCTGCCTTAATTTTAGCAAAGCCTTTTCCCTCGGCGGCCCTGCTGGGGTTTTGAGTTTTTTGGGTAAGTGCAATGAAAGGGCCCCCAAAGGTAAATAATGGGGATAAACTGACGATAGAAATTTTGAGAACCCAGGAAGCGTTGTATAGCTCTAGGCCCACCGGCCTGGCCACTGCAAACACCGAAACGGGCGGGATCCACTGTACCCCGCGTCCGGAGACAAACCCAAGGGGACGGAGGCTGGTCTGGTGGAAGAGACATTTCTAATTAGCGTAGGGGTTGGCCCGTAGCCGTCCAATACCAGGCGGACTGAGAGCGTGAGTCTCCAAAACGGCAGAAACACCAGAAGGTCTAGGTGCCCCAACACACTGAAAGGAGATCCCGAAGATATTGTTCACAAATTCTTGGAAGATGCTGGGAAATGCAAGACCAAGGGCATGACGGATATTCAAAGTGTCCATCCCGGGTTTTTTAAAAGCAGCTTTCCACTATCCCCCTCTCAATGCGGATGGGGTTTGTGGGGCCCCTCGCGGGCAATCGGGAGAAAATTTTTGCTCCCGAAGCCGTAAAAACATTTCCCGGATCACGGAAAGGGATAGGGGTTTTTTCACTTATTTTGTTAAGGCCCCAAAATCGATACAGGGCCGTAAAGACCACTTTCTTTGCACAAGAAAAATCCTGCCCCCTGGGGGGAGGATTTGCGTATAAACCCCTTCGCGGGTTGCCCCGAAGTAGGCGACATGGCCGGGTCCCCGGTACAATGGGTAAACCGGGCCCAGGGGGGGACGGGCTCCCGCAGTAGATGATAGGGCGGGCAAGGGCGAGAGGCGGAAGGCTCTCCCGCTTCTCCGAAAAAGGATCCGCGAAAACCCCGGGTATTCCTTGGGGCAAACCTGGCAGAGGCCTGGAGGACTTGGGGAAAGGAAACAGAGCGCAGGGGGCAGTGCCACCAGAAAAGAGTTCCAGCATCAGGTCCCAGCGCACGACCTCGCCTTCACCAATTAACGTAGGGGCATGGCCTGCAGCCACGGGAAGCCCCAACAGGATCGCAGAGAAAACCAGAAGAGTAAGGAGATCTTCCCTTTTGCAGGGCGCCCCCGTGGAGGGTCACCGGCTTGGCCTGTACCGGGTGGGGGTCTCCCAAACAGTCCCCTTGACCAGGATATCACCAACGGCTTCTCCAGACTAACCACAAAGCTGGAAAAGGGGTACAAGGGGGCGGATAAAGTCCCGGGGGAACCGGGGTCCAGGGGCGCAGGAGCCGGAATACAAGACCCAGTCATCCTGATCTCCACCCAAAGTCAGGGGGGGGAGGAAGAGTTCTCACCCAGGATGCCCCCCCAAAATAGCCTAGGGGCGGGCGTTTCCCGGACGAGGGGCGAAGTGGACAGTCCCCCCGAAAAAATGATCCGGAATGGCGCAGTACGACATAGTTTCTGTGCGCGCCAACGGATAATTCCTGCTCAGAAATGGGACTTGATCCACCCGCAAAAGGGTTCCTCCTCAGATGGTAAGGAAGCGGCAGTGGGGCCCTGGAACCCGGAGCCAGGCGGGCAGACGGCGGGGTGCGCCAGGCGCGATCTTGGTGGAGCTCTTCTTGCCTCTCTCGAAGCGCAGCAATTTCAGTGGCCAGGGGGGATTAATTCGCTTAAAGAGGATTGCAAATCCTGCGGGAAGGGTTTCCTTTATACGCGGAAAGGCCTTTCTTAAAGTGGCCGCAGGGCGGGTCATTCCCGGACAACTCTGATGTCAGGGGGCAAAAAAAGATGCGTACTTCCGACGAATTTCACCCCGGCGTAGGTTCAAGAGGCCGCCCCGCAAAGATGCTGGGGGGCTCTTTTAAACACTGCGGAATCAGCGAGGAAGGGAGAGATCCGCAGTCACAGAACGCTCCGCCCCTAAGGGTAGCCCCGGGCCCGGGGCCCTTTCCCGACAAAAGGGGACCACAAACGCCACCTTGGAAGTTCAACAGGGAAATTTTTCCCCATTAACTCAAGTGCAGGGCATGGTGAGAAAACCCCCGCAGAGCTTGGGACACCGTCAAATTTTGGGAGGCAGCGACAAACGGGCTTGGGGCCCCAAAGGAGCCAGTGAATCGCCAGCGGGAGCGGCCCCAGGAGGAGGTGGAGGTTGCGCGGGCGGACCTTGGCGGGATCCAGGGGCCCATCTTATGTTACGTTCCGGACGCGGGAAATGGATCCACTACCACCCCAAGCTTTGGGGTAAGCCAAGCCAGGGAACGGAATCTAAGTAGGTCCCGGTTTTTCACCGAGCCCGCCGCAAGCGGGATGGACTTGCGCGGGGGAGTTACCATCTTTTCCCCTGAGTGACTTGCTTGCGGGGGCAGCCCAAGTATAGCGTGGTGCAAAACGTCAGGCAGGGCTGTAGTGGGGCAGGGAGAAAGGGCAGGCAGGGAGCTATGGGTTTGTGGTGGGAAAAGGGAGGCGGTAGGGGAGGCGGGAGAGATTCGTGGTCAAGAACGAAGCGAGGGTAGGTACACGGTAGATCAGGGCGAACAATAGGGGAAAGCTTTCTCGATAGGCAAGCACTAAAAATCCGGGAAGGGAGTGGGGGGAAGCGCCCCGGGGGAAATAGAGGCGTGCCCCCGGCAATTCCCAATTTCCCCGGGGCACTGCCCCTTTAAAAAACTCACGAGCCGGGGCGCCGGGCCCTTAGATCACAGGACGCGCGCGCGGACAGCAGGGGAAATGCAGGGCACATGAGCGGTGGGAAGACTGGGGGCCCAGAGGGCGGTGCATCCGCCCCCCGACCCCCGGGTAGGGCGGCACCGCCCGGGGACCGGGGCAAGCTGCCCGGCGCCCGCAGGGGGATCGCGGGTGCCGGGCCAAAAAGGGGCATTTTGGGTCGCCCAGGAAAAGTGGAAAAAGGGTACGACTTGAAATCAGAAATAGAGACGTCACAGGGTGATTAATAAGCAGTGTAAAAGCATGTCGGATGGGGGGGTGGTCGGCCCTCACAAGTGAGGACCGAGCAGCCCGCCAGTCGAAGAAATCATATGGTAGAATGTCATACTTATGCTTGTGTGAAATTCGCAATTCTAAGACATATATCTAACGGCAGAAGTGGAGTCATGTAATGCATGAGCTTAGCCAGGGGAAGGAGACAAAGGGGGGGCAAGGAAAAGGGGGGAAGACAAGGGAAATTCGCAATGAAAACAAAAAGTAAGTCAGGAGACCAGATCTCTTCTACCCTTAAACTGTGCGGGTCAGTTCCAAAGGCTGGATGTATGAAGAAGAGCACCAAGGTAATGGACCGATTTTCAAAAGTCCTTCCAACAGACTAATTCCTACCACAAGTCCTGGTCTTAAGATCAACGGTGGGGTTGTGCCCTTGAGGAGGGGATGTCTGGGCTTCTCAGGCACCTTCGTGTTCCCTGGGATCTCGGAGTAGGTGGAAGATGAGGGCGAGCAGGTGTTTTCGGCGGAAGATCTTGGAATAGAGGTGTTTCCTCCAGCATCACAACTTGCCAGTCCGGGAGTGAAACCTCCGGAATGTCCAGTGAAGAACAAAACATTGGGAGATCTGCTGGTGTGCGGAAGGATAGTAGCTTATCTTTGTGTCGCACTTGGAGCGCAAATGGGTATCCCCCATCGTTATGGTATATTTCTCGTTTGCAGAATTCTCAGTAATGGCTTGATTGCGGCTCGCATGCGGAGGGTCCGTCTTGAAAGGTCAGGGTATAGGCTAAGGTCCATTCCCTCAAAGGATACATTGTGCATGAGTCTGGCCTTTCTCATAATTTCATCCTTGAGAGGGAAATGATGAACTCTACATATGATGTCTCTGGGGTATTTCGCGTCAGGATTTTGCGGGCGCAGTGCGCGATGTGCACGGTCTAGCTCGATCGTAGTGCCTTCGGGTTTCCCCAGGATATAGTAGAACAGTTTTGTTAAAGTTGGCGTAATCTCTGCAGGTTTTACAGTCTCTGGTAGGCCTCTGATCCGGATGTTATTCCGCCTACTGCAGTTTTCTAGGTCGTCTATGTGGGAGGTCAGTTGGAGGGCTCGATCCTTCTGGTCAGAGACAGAGGATTGCAAGCTGGAGATCATGAGACTAGTAGAATGGTGGGCAGCTTCCAGTTGTTGTACTCTATCCTGAAGAGCCGAGACATCAGACTGGACCGGTTTCAAATCTTGTCGCCATGCTTGTTGTAAGTCTCTAGCCATTTATTGCATGTCAAGCTTCGACGGGATTAGAGATAAAAGAGCTTGTAGCTCTGGATGATCCGCAAGCGTATTAAGGGCATCCTCGGGGGTGGAAGAATAGTGACCCTGGAAGTGGCTTGGGTAACATCCGAGGGGTCGAGTAATGTCGCTCTGTGCGGGCTCAGTGTCGGTCCTAAGGGGCTGTTCCCCCAAGTGGAGGCGGCTGGACTGAAGTGCCAGGATGGACTTCCCTGGGGATTCGGCGCAGAGATGAGGTGGTCCCTTTGGAGGTCAGCCTGTCGTGGTGGAGACAACACGGTGGTTGTTGTCCCCTGCGCCCCCGAGTTCGGAACAGTTGTGCCTGATGTCTCTAGGGAGGATTTGCGTGCCCCTTTGTGGGAGGAGGTAGGCCTCCCCTGATGATGGGGGGTCTATAGTCTCCAGCTTTTAGATGGGTGAGCAAGGCCTCAGTTGTGGGGGATGGCTGCAGAGCCTGTAATGGCTTCAGTATTAAAATCTGAAGCAGTGTCCCTGGCTTGAGCTGCGGGAGTGTTGCCCTGGTCCGGTTTTCCCTCTCTCCTTATGTGCTCCGGTGACTGGCCCGCTTCTATGTCTGCCAGTTCCTCCGCTGCCCAGTTAGAAGTGGAGTTTAGTGAGGGTGGACAGTCCCCACTATTCATTTGGGATACGTGAGGGGTAATGGAGCCGGCCGCCATTTAGGGATCGCAAGCGGGGCCTTTATTTTTGTCTGTTGATGCTGGGGTGACTGACCTGTGGGAGATGCCGCACCCTGATAACGGATAGGAGCGGGATCCCTGTTGGTGAGCACCTGCGTGCGTTCACGCTCCCCTCTGGCTCCGGTGTCCGCTGCAAGACAGTCCCGCCGCAGGTGTCGCGGTTAGAGGGGTTCCGGGAGAGAGATCTCTGTCGGGGCTCCGGTGACGTGGTGTCTTTGCTCCGCAATCTGGAGGGCTGTGATCCGGTGGCTACCGTCGCGGTCTCCTCCGGTACTGCAGGGCTGGACGTCTTCCCGCCGGGCAGTGTGTGAGGCAGGCAAGATGGCGCCGGCGTGGATGAGGCTCGGGAAGGTAATGGGTCCTCTGGGGCGCCCGAGAGGGGTGAAAAAAAGTTAAAAATAGGAAATTCTCCCACCGGGAGAGGCTTGGAAGTGTTGGGGGTCTTCTTATTCCTCCTGCCGACCATAATATCAGGTTTTATTGGCAAAAATGCGCTGTCCCTGGACGGAGCTCTGAAAGGCTGCTGCTTCTCCTTCACATGGCTAGCCACGCCCCATATGATAACTTTTTATTAAATTGAAATAATTAAATTTTATATAGTTTGATAATTACAATAAATTACTTATTATTGTACTGGTGTAAGTTGAGAAATATTGGACATTTTTTCCCCTAAAAGCAAATCTAGCTTCACTTCGACTCCTCAGGATCAAGCAGAGCACATTGAAATAGGTCTGCCTGTCCGAGCAGTAATGCGCCAAGATTTGCTGAACCACATTCATATATATGTCGAATCTTACGAATGAGGTGTGAAACGCCCCAAGAACACCCCAAAAACGCCCCCTCATGTTAGGCGCATTAGAAAGTGTCGAGTCTTACGAACAATGCGCCTAACACACTCATTAGGTGCATTAGACATCGTAGCTGACTCAGTTACGTGCATTGTACGCCAGAAAAAGGGTACATGTTGCTGAATGTATTCACATCACTGCTTGCTTGTCTAAAATATTTCACATACTGTATACAAATTTCGTGGACATTTGTTTATTCCGCATTTATGCCTAACAAAATAGTGGACATCCCCTTTTAATTTGAGAGGGTTTTCTAGCAGAATAGTTATCACCACTGTTCTTTACATGGTTATTACTTTAGGCATAAAATGGGACATCTTATATATGAAAACAACGGAGCACTTTAAACCTGTACATTTGAAGAATTTACCTTTCATGGGTCATAAATCCTGACCAACTCTTTATTGTCTACATGTAGAAAAATGTTTCTAAGGACACTAAGTCAAGGGTTCATGGCTAGAAGGAACAGTTCCCTTTTTTTAGTCCTCTCTAGTTCACAAGATAATCATGAGACCAGATTTTAGAATGTACTGTTACTTTTACAAGAGCTCCAAGTATCTTTAAGGAACCTTTTTGAAAGATTTTTTGCCTTAAGCAAAGTATATAATGTACCATTGTGCATGTCTAAGGTTGATTATAAAGTCAAGCTGTCACGGTCGTGTCATCTGGCTCTGGTCGCCGGCGGCCGCCGCTGCAGCCATTACTACGGCTTTGTTTTATTTCCTTCTCCTGTGTGAACACAGTTCTCTACCTTGGACTTTAATTGAATTCTGGCCAACGCCCATGGCCTAGAACCTTCCAGCACTCTTAGGCCGTGTTCACACGGCTTATTCCCGACGGATTTGTGCGCCGTATTAAGCGCACAAATCTGCCGTGAATAAGGGCGGGACGGGGCGGGGACGGAGCCGCGGGGGGCGCCGCTCCCGGCCCCATAGACAATGCATTGTTTACGGCGCGTCAGCGCCGTAAATAATGTGCATGTCACTTTCTCCCCCCGCGACGGATTTGCCGGGCGGGGAGGAGCGACGGATTCCACTGTTCTCTATGAGAGCAGTGGATTACCGTAATGACTCCGACGGATTGGCGCCGTATTGAAGCGCAAATCCGGCGCGGAATACGGCGCCAATCCGTCGGCAAATAAGCCGGGTGAACGGGGCCTTAGGGTTAATCAGGTCTCTTGGTGATTGACAGATTCTGCTCCCTATCACTTCTGCTCTTCTTCCTCCCCTTCCCTATATATCGTCACTGCTTCTTTCCTTCTTTGCCTGCTATAGGTTTTTCTCCCCTGTAGTTCGCCCGGTCTTTTGCTTGACATTCTGTGCATACCTGACCTTCTGCTTGGACTCCGGTTATCCCTTTTGTCTCACATTTCTGTACCTGGCTGCCCGTTCTGTTACCGACTTGGACCGCCCGACCACGTTTACTTGTTTTGTGTTTGTTTGTCTTTCTGTGCAGGTATTTGTCTTCTGGTTGGGGCCAGCCTATTAAGGAGTCGGGTTCCCCAAAAGGCAGGGACAGAGGCTGGGACCAGTGTCAGGGTCTCACTTGTCTGTGTCTTGGTGTGTGTCCCTGACACAAGCTTTGAAGGGGACACAAACTAAACAGATTTCTTGATACAATCACTAGAACTTGACCAAACAAAATAGAACATGACACATAGAGGATACAGGATCACTGGAACAGAAGGATAGCACGGTCCGAGCCACACACTCTATAGACACGCAATATACTCCTGAAGGAGCTAGATAGAGGCTAGTAGTAACTCCCCCACTAACACCCTCTGGTGCACGACCTGCTCAGCTGATGTTCCCTGAAGGTTGTTTGAGATAAGAGATCTAATACGAAGGAGAGGACAAAATAGCAGGAGGATTCCAATAACAATTAAGAGTTTTTTTGGTGCATTTACCACAGATTTAATATACAGTGGTCCCTCAACATACAATATGAATTGGTTTCAGGATGACTCGTGCATGTTGCAACAACAACTCTATGAAAAACTGGTAATTGTTTCCAAGGCCCCAAAATGTGACCCCAACATAATGCAAAACTAAGATTGAAGAAAACTATGCTGATAATGAATACAGGTAAAGCAATTCCTTCCACATAAAGACAGAAAAAGCTACTAGAAGCTGGAAATCACTTTCAACCTTGAGGTCAGGAGCTTCTTTAGGTCATGCACTTTATATATAAGTACCAAAAAAAGAAAATGGGGTCACCGTCACCTGATGCTCGAAGGAGCCGCTCATCCTGGCACATGTAAAGAGCAGTACAGGACACATAGTACCGCATTGTACTTCAGAGAGGCACTACTAGACTGCCAATCGCTACATGCACCTCACTAATACCTGTAAGATCAGTACAGGACATGTAGTACCGCACTGTACTGTAGAGAGGCGCTACTAGACCACCAATCACTGCATGCACTGCACTAATACATGTAAGAGCAGTACAGGACATGTAGTACCACACTGCTATAGAGAGGCGCTATAGACCACCAATCACTGCATGCACCTCAGTAATACATGTAAGAGCAGTACAGGACATGTAGTACCACACTGTACTGTAGAGAGGAGCTATAGACCGCCAATCGCTGCATGCACCTCACTAATACCTGTAAGATCAGTACAGGACATGTAGTACTGCACTGTACTGTAGAGAGGCGCTACTAGACCGCCAATCACTGCATGCACCTCACTAATACATGTAAGATCAGTACAGGACATGTAGTACTGCACTGTACTGTAGAGAGGCTACTAGACCGCCAATCACTGCATGCACTGCACTAATACATGTAAGATCAGTACAGGACATGTAGTACCGCACTGTAATGTAGAGAGGCACTACTAGACCACCAACCACAGCATGCACTTCACTGATACTGGGATTTTAAAGGTAAAATACTCATGATAATTTTCTAGATCAGTGTCTGGGATATTGTATCTTGAAACCGAGAAGTATCCCGGGAAGGACCATTGTATGTTGGAAATATTGTATCCTTAGGCCATTGTAACCTGAGGGATTACTGTATACCATATTAATGCTGTTTTTTTATTATTTCAAAAAGCAAATAATACAAGAAAATCTAGACTCTACTCTATATGTATCACACTCACATTGATATCAAGCAAATGATTTAGCCTAAAACCAGGATTGCAGCAGCTGTTGTATCCAGAATGATATTACTTCTCAGCTCAGTAGAACACAATGCTTGCAAGCCACAACTTTCTCAGAATGTAATTATATTGTGCTTACAATACAAATCCTTGAAACAGAAAAATACAAGTAGCACATGTTGCATAGAAAATGCTTAGAGCAAAGGAAGTTTGATAGATATATGAGTATGAGTTTTATAGTATGATATAAAAAAGATGTATAAAGGGATATGTGAAGAAAATTGACTCAAAATGACAGACCTCTCTCCAACCTAATCCAGTCAGAACACAGCTTCCCCCACCACGGGACAAGCTCAATTTACATGTTAATCAGCACAGCTCTCTTCCCCAATGCCTCTGTAGGAAGTCGCCACAGCATGGGGTCAACCCATGAAAGGATCCTCATGTAACCTAATTAGCACTGAACAAATGCTGGTCCAAGCTCGCAAGCTTCAAAGACTTTGCTCAATTCAGCCCAGTCGGGTCGTCTCCGATATTTCATATCGATTTATAGGCGACCAGCTCATAACTGGTCCATGGCGAGTTCATATCTCAAAATATGGAACTCTCCCGCACGCACATTCCCATTTCCAGGTTCCCAGGACGCATGGGGACTGAGATATCCAGAACCGGGCCTACAGGGTCCATAAGATAGGCGTGTCTCATATCCAGGCGTGAGGAAAGTCCAGCTGGGTCTGATGGTATCACCGGCTCGGTTCTGTGCCAATGCCCTGCCGAGTTATAGTCCATTTTTGGGTTTGTATCAGAAACTGCATGACCTGAGTGGGAGGAGTTCATAGACCCTCCCAGGGGTGTGTAGGGGGCTGCCAAGTGGGCTGCTCCCTCACAGATATAAGCCGGAGCCAGGGGTGGCTCTTGCTGTTGATCCAGGAGGGGGGCCACCTAAGAACAGTTCCAGGACATCCGCACGCAGCAGCCAGGCCACATATGCCCCCCATGCGGCCGGGCCCCAAGCAACAAGGTAACTTGACTTATTTTAACTGCCTTTTGTCTGTAATCCATAATTGTATTTGCACCTCTCTCTGACCTGTATATTATTATCCATCTTGTACATATTACCTGTCTAGTGTGCCCTTCAAGGCTAATTAAATCTATAAACTTTAATCTGAGTTAGTCTGTCTTGATCAACGGCCTCACACGCCTAATTCTCGGTCTATAGTATATAGCTACCCAAGGGTTGGTTCCTGACCCTGCTATAAGTTAATTTTTTTGCTGATTAATGTACACTCTGCCCCCCCCCCATGGTGAAAGGAAAAAACACAAATGTAGACAGGTTTGAAGATTTATTAAACAAGAAAAACTGTAATATCACATGGTCAGAATTCTTAAGACCCTGTGCTAAGTATTGAGTAGAAGCCCCCTTTTGAGCTGGTACAGCCATGAGTTTTCTTGGGAATGATACAACAAG
Source organism: Phyllomedusa bahiana (assembly GCA_025379985.1). Taxonomy (NCBI): domain Eukaryota; kingdom Metazoa; phylum Chordata; class Amphibia; order Anura; family Hylidae; genus Phyllomedusa; species Phyllomedusa bahiana. The sequence continues at coordinate 16,445 of JAODAL010044316.1, forward strand.
TTTTTCACACCCGGATTTGGGAATCCTCTGCCATTCTTCCTGGCAGATCCTCTCCAGTTCCCTCAGGTTGGATTGTGAACGTTGGTGGACAGCCATTTTCAAGTCACTCCAGAGATGCTCAACTGGGTTTAGGTCAGGGTTCTGGCTGGGCCAGTCAAGAATGGGCACAGAGTTGTTCTGAAGCCACTGCTTTGTTATTTTAGCTGTGTGCTGAGGGTCATTTTCTTGTTGGAAGATGAACCTTCGGCCCAGTCTGAGGTGCAAAGCGTCTGGAAGAGGTTTTCATCCAGGATATCTCTGTACTTGGCCGCATTCATCTTTCTTTCAATTGCAACCAGTCATCCTGTCCCTGCAACTGAAAAACACCCCCATAGCATGATGCTGCCACCACCATGTTTCACTGTTGGGATTGTATTGGGCAGGTGATGAGCAGGGCCTGGTTTTCTCCACACAAACCGCTTACAATTAACACCAAAAAGTTCAATCTTCATCTCATCAGACCAGAGAATCTTATTTCTCATAGTCTGGGAGTCCTTCATGTGTTTTTTTGCAAACTGTATGCAGGTTTTCATATGTCTTGCACTGAGGAGAGGCTTCCGTCGGCCGCACTCTGCCATAAAGCCCCGACTGCTGGAGGCTGCAGTGATAGTTGACTTTGTGGAACTTCCTCCCATCTCCCTACTGCATCTCTGGAGCTCAGCCACAGTGATCTTGGGGTTCTTCTTTACCTCTCTCACCAAGGCTCTTCTCCCACGATTGCTTAGTTTGGCTGGACGGCCAGGTCGAGGAAGAGTTGTGATCGTCCCAAACTTATTCCATTTAAGGATTATGGTGGCCACTGTGCTCTTAGGAACCTTGGGTGCTGCAGACATCCTTTTATTAAATTGGCCACATCTGTGCCTTGCCACAATTCTGTCTCTGACCTCCTTGGGCAGTTCTTTAGACCTCATGATTCTCATGTGCTCTGACATGCACTGTGAGCTGTGCGGTCTTTTATAGACAAGTGTGTGCCTTTCCTAATCAAGTCCAATCAGTTTAATTAAACACAGCCGGACTCCAATGAAGGAGTAGAACCACCTCAAGGAGGATCAGAAGGAAATGGACAGCATGTGAGTTAAATATGTGTCACAGCAAAGGGTCTGAATACTTATGCCCATGTGATATTCCAGCTTTTCTTGTTTCATAAATTTGCAAAAATATCTACATTTCTGGTTTTTCCTTTCAAGATGTGGTGCAGAGTGTACATTAATGAGCAAAAAATTAAAATTTTTGGATCTTGCCAAATGGCTGCAATGAAAAAAAGAGTGAAAAATGTAAAGGGATCTGAATACTTTCCGTACCCACTGTAAAATTGACATGTGAAGCTTGCACTTTTAACATTCATCATTATAAAAAAATTCTGTACCAGTTTTGTTTTCGCTGCTCTCTTAGTAATCCATAGTGTACAGCTTGTCTCCAGGGAACATGACCAGAAACGAGAGCTCCTCAGTCCTGGCCACACATGCTCAGACATCACCTCTCCTCTGGAGTAGCTACTGTCAGTCTCTTCCCTGCTTAGTAATCACACTTACTTATTCACTGCTGAGTGAGTGTTTAACCCCAGATGCTGCCTTTCTACTCATGTTTTCTGTACTCTTTAGTAATTAGTAAAACAGTGAAAATAAGGGTGCTTTCGCACAGTGCGTTTTGGTGCGGAAAAATTTGCAGCAAAAATCGTGATTTTTACCGCGATTTTTGCCGAGATTTTTGTGCAGCAATGCACAAAAAAACGCATTGAAAAAATGCATAAAAAACGCACTGTGTGAAAACACCCTAAATAAATGGACTATAGAAGCCTCAAATAGCTATGTGCATTGAGAAAAAAAAAACAACCTTATATGTTTGGCTCCTGCAGTGATTTAAACCTAGGACCCCTATGTTAGAAGTTAGAATCTCTAACTACACAGCTACTTTGTAACTACTCATGGGATATAAATGGCAGTGATAATTATTTTGGTCTGTTCATTTAAAGGACAAAATACTTTGAATCTTAAGGGCGCGTCCCCACGGCACAGGACAAATTCTTGTCGGTTTATTTTTGTGCCGTGCACACGGCTGCAGGGGGGTGCGGCTTTTCTCGGCGATGAGCGGAGAAAAGCCCTCCCCCTTCACATTCACTTGTTCATATTCCCTCCGAAAACCGGACGGAAGAATGAACAAGCACAATGTTTTTCAGGGGGCCAGCGGTCTGAAAAACCGCCGGGCGGAAAACCCATGCAGTGGGGACTGCTGCACAGGTTTTCCATAGCGGCGCGTGTTATGGTTTGCGGCTGGTTTTTCAGACGGTTTGCAGTTTTGCAACCTTGCAAGCAGACTTGCAACCTTCCAGAATATCCGGCACAGGCGGCATGCTATGACATCACGCCGCCAATGCCAGAAGACGGATCACCGTTTTTACAAACCCTACATATACCTGCCTATGATGGACATATACCTGCCTATACCTGCCTATAATTGCCTATACTTGCCTATGGGTGACATATACCTGCCTATGGGAGACCTATACATGCCTATGAGGGACAGTTACAAGCCTATACCTGCCCATGGGGGATATCAAACTGCCTATACCTGCTTATGGGGGACATTAACCTGCCTATACCCACCTGTGGGGGACATTAAACTGCCTATACCTGCCTATGGGGGACATTAAAGTGCCTATACCTGCTTATGGGGGACATTAAACTGCCTATACCCGCCTATGGGGGACATTAAACTGCCTATACATGCCTATGGGGGACATTAAACTGCGTATACCTGCCTATGGGGGACATTAAACTGCCTATACGTGCCTATGGGGGACATTAAACTGCCTATACATGCATATGGGGGACATTAAAATACCTATACCCACCTACGGGGACATTAAACGCCTAACCCCCTTTTGGGGGGGACTTTAAACTGCCAAACCCTGTTAGGGGGCTTTAAACGCCTATCCCCCTGTGGGACATTAAATCCCATCCCTCCGGGGGGAAATTTAAAGTGCCATCCACTTTTATGGGGGAAATTAAACTCCCTAAAAACCCCCCTAGGGGGGGACATTAAACGTTACATTAGGGGGGACATTAAACGCCTATCCTCCTTGGGGCATTAAACTGCCAAAAACCTGCTATGGGGGCAACTTTTAAATTAATAAAAAACCCTGACAAAATCATTTTTTTGGTCGATTATGCAGTTCCCACCAAAAACAAATTTAAAAATTTGCCATGTAACAAATTTTAAAGGGTCAGGCAATATGGCTGCCCCCCATAATCCAACACAATCAGAAAATAAAAACAGATTAGAAGTAAAAAATTATGTATCAGAATAGTTAATAAATATAGCAAAATATATTTTTCCACCGAAAAGGTTAAAAAAAGAAATACACAACTGGTGCATGTGAGACCCCCCACCCCGTGAACTTTGATGTCAACAGCACTCAGTTACCATATCAACAGGAAGATGATAGGTCTTGCTAAAAAATGTAGGGTTCTTTTATTTTTTTTTTACAGCAAAAACCAGTGGTTTTTTCCAGAAATAAGCATGCGAAACATCCCCATAATCAAGCCCAGAAATTCACAGAACCCCCGCCTGCAGGGAAAAAAACCCAAAAAAAAAATTTCAGTAAGAAGTATCTCAAATTACACACAATACACGAAATGCCCCCACCTAATACCGTACTGCTGTGGCCGCAGGGACGCAGTAGACGGCTTGGAGTGACTGTAAAAGGGTCCTGGTGGGTTTGTACAGGTATCGGGACCAAAGGTACTGCACCCCACAGGAGCCGGGGTGGTGGGTCAGGACCCAAGAAAACACGATGATCGATTCAGACAGTTTCTCAATTGGGGAATTTAAAAATACTTGGAAGTTTGGGTATGTTCTTCAACCAACACAACATTTCTACCCGGTGAATGTCGCTTTGTCTTGCTGGAAGTTCCCATCCCCCCAAGGAAGCAATCAGCTTTTTGTAGACGGGCAGGCATGGGTTCCCAAGCGGAAAATGGGCAACTTCATGCATGTTTTAAACCATATTACCATAAGGTCTTCAGATCCAGAATTATAAACTAATTGAGTAAAGAATCTACAGTTTTATGGAACATAGACCCATCTGGCCCATCTTCTAAGGTGATTTTTCCTAAAACATTGTTAAACTAAAAAAGTACGTATGTTGTGTATTATGCATCCAAATATTTTAAAGTAGTCCTCCACCTAAATTTTTTAAATCTGATTAATAAAACAGTAAGAGATACAAAATGGAAAGGCTTGCCTATCCAGCCTTTGAGCAAGCTTGCACTTTAAGTGATGTGGTCATACAGCAAGTCCTACAACCCGTTTGGGGAATTTCAGTCAAGATTTAAAGGGGGAAAGAGAATAGACAACAAGGCTTGGGAGTGTTTAAAATAAATCTAACATTGAATTTACTCTAAAGTAAGAAAGCATCTTACATAGATTGCTGAAATAAAAAAGCATTGGGAAAAATTTTGAAGTTTGAAAGATATTTACCGGAATTCATAATATGCAAATAGGTTTTGGATGGTCCCCAGGGGAGAAGGGGAAGCCCCCAGGGGCCCCCGGGAAGTTTGGGTTTTGGACAGGCAACCTGGGCTCTTACAGGAGAAAAACAAAAGGTAGAGTCAAAGTATATCAGCTTAAAAGTGTAGAAGGGGCCCCAAGAACAAAATGGGGGCCCCAAAAATCAACTTTACTGGTGGCCCCCGAAAACAAATAGGGGCCTAGGAGACTAATGGGGAGCCCCAAAAATCAACCTCCCCTGTGGGCCCCAAGAAATTGACTTCGGATGCCCCCCCAAAAACACTCCCTGGGGGGGCCCCCAAAAATTAACTCCACTGGTGGGCCCAAGAATCAACTCTTGGGGGGCCTAAGAAAAAACTTCACTGGTGACCCAAAAAATCAACTCCCCGGTGGCTCCAAGAAATTTTATTCATGTGGGCCCAAGAATCAACTATAATGGGGCCCAAAAATCAACCCAGGTGTCCTTTAAGAACCAAAATTCAAAATGATGGGCCCCAAGAATAAACTCCAAAGTTGGTTTCATGGGCAACAAAGAAAGCCCAAAAACCAAGAAGTTTTTTTACATGAGACCATGTGTGTTCTTGCCATTAGCTGTAAGGGGGTTTTTGTTCACACAACAAAAGGGGGGGCAGGAAGAAATTTGGTTTTTTTCGGAAAAAATGAATTTCAAAGTTTCTCATACTGTTGTGCATTTATTTATAGGAAGAAAAACCCAAAACCATTTAAACTTTTAAAAAAACACCCGGGGACTTCCTACATGTCGTTTTAGTAAATACTTGTGACTCTGTGAAAAACAATTCTGGAGCCTTTTTTATAGACTAATTTAACCTGTGTGAGGTTCCATTCAGGCCCCGTCCAAAAGAAGGGGGCACAGGATTCATTATTGGTTTCCCAAAAACTCAAAAGGCACCCCACTGACCTTTACTGAAATAAAAATGGAGGGCTTTTCAGATTTTCTGTCATGGTGTTTGGTTTTTTTTAAAGGGGAACCAAAAAATGCGCATGATTAACCGGAACCCCATTGCTGTGCGAATTTTTTATTCACATCCCAAAAAAAAGCAGCGTTTTGTCGGATTTCCCAAAAAAAACCAACCCGTATCCAACATGCCTTTTTTTGTTTTGGATGCTTTTTGGTGCAGCAGGAAATTTCACTCTATTAAATTTTTTATAGGGTCCCTGGGGGTTTTCGGGGTTTAAGAACGACATGTCGAAATTTTTTGAACGGATCCCCAAAAAAAAGCAATTAGACACGCATTGGCGACACCCGTTGAATTTTCGATGCTGTTTTACATTGGAGCCCCTGTAAAATACACTGCTTTTGGTTTAAAATGTTTTGGGGCCCTTTAGGGGCCATAGACAGATTTAAAAACGCAACTAAAAAGCGTATGTTTTACTTGGGGGTTAACATGCCCCTGTGAAAATACCCTTTAAAAAGAATCAGGGAATTATGTCCTTTTTGTGAAATAAAAATTTGTTTAAAAATTTAAGGTTTAAAAGATTATAAGGGTATAAATTTTAGCAAAAATTGGGGGGGGGGCTTGGGTTTTTTAATGTTCTTTTGTTTCCTTTTCCATTTTGGATGCATTTAAAAAAAAGAATTTAAAACCATTTACAAAAACCCTTTCCCCGTTTTTTAAACCCCCCTTAAACCCAAACCCTTTAAAAATCCATTTCCCCTTTCCCGGTCGTTTGGGGGGTTTTCCCCACCTGGCGTATGGATACGTCCCGAGGATCGCGCGAACCCCTGCCGGCGCGGGGGGGTCCCGCTGTATTTTACAAACTGTTTTCCCCCCAGGTCGGCCCCGAAACCCGGGATCGCTCCGGGGGGGGGGGGGGGTTTTAAAAACCCTTTAAATTTTCGCGAAATCTGTTCGCCCAAAAACTAAGGTTGCGGGAGGAGGAGATACCTCCTGCCCTCTCTTTCGGGGGGCAGCAGCGCCCCGGAATTTTTTTTTTTCCATGCAGCTACTGCCCTTTTTGAGAAGCACGGGGGCAGAGGGAAAGCCTTCCCGGGGGTTGGGCGTTGGGCGGCACATGCCCGGGGCCCTTGCCCTGTGGGCATGACCCGGCATCCCTGATGAAGGTTTTTCATGGAAACCCCTCCCTAGCAAAAAAGCAAAGCCCGATTCCTAATTTAATGAGAGATCTAAAGAACCTTTTATTCCCAAAACCCTATGGGGAAAAGTAAAAAAAAAATGGAAAAAGTGAAAAAAATAAAAAAAAAGGAAAAACACAAAAAAAACACAAACAAGGAAAAAAATAAAATAAAAATAGTACACCCCCACTTTTCCCCTTTAAAAAAGCCAAAACCCCCCCAAAAAAAATCAAAAATTTTTTAAAACCCATATTTGGTATCCCCCGGGGTTCGTAACGACCTTTCCCTATAAATCTGTCCCTGTTAATTAAAAAAAATTAAAAAAAAAAAACAAACACGAATTAAATTTATTGTTTATCCCCCAGCCAACCCTAAAAATGGAAAAAAAAACGATCAAAAAAAATCCTTGAAAGCCCCCAAAAAAATTTACCAATTTAAAAAGTCAGTTATCCCCCAAAAAAAAGTCCTTATACAGCTTTGTAAAACGGGAAAAAAAAAAAAAGTATACCTCAGAAATGCGTTTTTAAATATTGTTTTTCCCCACTAAAAACACTTTTTTTTTTTTTAAAATTCTTCAAAAATAAAAAAAAAATATATAAATGGGTACGCCATAACGAAAGGCCCCCAAAAAGTAAAGCTAATTTTAAAGGAAAGGGATGGTGAGCCCCGTTTAAAAAAAAAAATAAAAAAAACTACTTGGGGAAATTTCAGTATTTTTCCTTTTACCCTGACCCCCAAAAATTGGGTTTAAAAGCGATTAAAAAAACCCTTTTCCCCCCCACAAAAAAATATAATAAAAACGTCAACTCAACTCGCAAAAAAAACAAGTCCCTACAAGCTCCCCAAAACAGAAAAAATTTAAAAGTTATGGCTCCCAGACAAAGGGGGATTTCAAAAAGTATTTCCGGGGAAAAAAAAAAGGTTTTTTTTTATTGTAAAAAAAGCAGTTTAAAAAAAAAAAAAATATACAAATTGGGTATCGGTGTAATCGTAATTTCCTGCTGGGGTAAAACTTTCCATGTCATATATACCCCTCATTGTGACCCCCTATAAAAAATAAAAAAAAAAAAACAAATACCAGATTGGTGTATTTTGTTCAAAACATCTCAGAAAAACATAGCAAACATATGCACCCCATATGGTTTAAAAAAAAAAACAAATCATCCCGCAAAAAAAAAAGCCCCTTAAAAAGCTCTGCACCCCTGCAAAAAAAAAAATTAGGCTGTCCCGAAAATTTTTGGAAAAATAAAACAACACAATTTTTTTATAAAAGTATTTCCCATGTTTAAAAAGGGAATAAAAAAGAAAAAAACTATAAAAAAATCTATTTTTTAATTTTTATTTAAAACCCCAAAAGTAAAGTTAAACATTTATTTAAAATGCACGGGGAATGCTGTAAAATTTAAAATAAAAAAAAAGACCCAGCTGGGTTTTTTTTTCCCCCCCTTTTTATTGGGCCCCAAAGCCCAAAAAACCAAAATGGAAACCTGTGCATCCCAAAAACCAGGGACACACCAAAATGAGATCCCGAGGGGTGTTGAATCCAAAAAAGGGGCGGGCCCTTTGGAAAAGGGTTTTGCCTGTTTTTTTTGCTACTTTGGGGGGTTTGCAAATGCGAAATGGGTTTCCCAACCCAAAAATTGGTTTTTAAAAAGTCAAATACGCTTTTCCCCCCCTTATCCGCCCCATGGCCCCAAAAAGCAGTTAACACCCCCCTGTAGGGTATTGCCCCAAATTTGGGAAAAAATTGGGTTAAAGTTTTTGGGTTCTTTTTTCCCCGGGGTTCCTTTATATTTGGAAAAAAATTTTAAGCCCAAAATTTGCAGGGTTTTTTGAAAAAAAAAAAAAGTTTTAATTTTCACAAAATTATGCCCAAAAAAAATTTGTGAAAACATGCGGGGTCAAAATTTTCCAATGCAAACCCTTTAAAATATTAAATTTAAAGGGGGTAGTTTCCCCAAAATGGGTCTACTTAGGGGTGTTTATTAAAATTTTAGACCTTTTGGGTGGGCACCAAAATGAAAAAGGCGCCCAAATAAAATGTATTGATAATGAAACCAAGTTAGTATGCTCCCCCCTATTCTGGGGTTTTTGGGTGAGCCAAATTTAATGCAATTTGGGCCACATAAAGGGATATCTCAAAAAAAGGGAGACCCCGGGGGAAATTGGGTATTAATTTTTCCCTTTACCTAGTACATTTATGTTTTTCCCGTGAATAAGGGTAAATATTGAAAATCTGCAAAAAAAAGTAAAATTTTGAAATTTTAATCCAAATTTGCTTTAATTTTCTGAAAAATCTGACGGGGGTTTTCAAACCTTTCCCAAATGGGGTTTTTTAAAAACGTTAAGGGGTTATTTCCCCAGAGGCATCCCTTCCCGGGTATCTAACATGCGGCCCCCAAACCCCATAGAAACGGGGGTGGGCCCCAAAAAAATTTTTATATTGCAAATTTTTTTGAAAATGGGGAAATTACTCAAATTTTAAGGCCCCCCAATGTCGTAAAAAAAAAAAAAAAAACATTTTTTAAAAAGATGCCAAAACTATAGTGGACTATGGAGATGCTGTTATAAATATTTTTGGTTTGGGGAAAAATTTTCTTTTTTGCAGCGAAATTTTGCAAATTTCCAAAATCCAAATTTTTCCAAAAATTTTCATGAAATTTTTTATATTTTCCAAACCCAAAAAAGGGGTTGTTTTGGATAAAAATTTTCTTACTAAAAATTTAAAACACCAAAGTGTCAGGGGAAAACAAACTCTGGGAAAACATGAATAGGTAAAAGTGTCAAAAATTATTCTCACTTTAAAATTTAACCTTGGGCAGATTTCCCAAAAAGGGGGTGTGTAAAGGGAAAGGGCAAAACAGGCTGGGCCCCTTAAAAGGGGGAATAAACTCAAGTTGGACAAGGATTTTTAACTAGCTGCTCCAACCCAGTTCCCTTAAAAACACAAAATTTTAAAAAATTTTTTTGGTTTTATAAATTTCAGAAATGCTTTTGAAAGAACTTTTTAAACCGCGTTTTAAAATTTTTGCACCCTTTTTTGGATCGTTAACTACTCCTTACCAACCCCTGATGAGCCCTCAGGGTTGTACTTGGGAATGGGGCAAAACCCCTTGTCCCCTTTTTATGATCAAAAGTGCCAGACAAAAAAAATTAACACCCGTCCTGTGAAAAAGGGGAAACAAAACCGAGAAAACTGCCTTTTTTTTCCCATTTGTTTCCCTTTTTTCTTTAAAACAGATTATGGAACTCAGCTGTCTGATTTACTGGTGATTTAAAAATTACAGAGGGAAATTTTAGATTTTAAAAAAATTTTAAAATTTAAGGGGGTAAGTTTTAATTTAATAAAATGAAATACTTTTTAAAATGGGAGCATTTTTTCCCCTCTCGCCCAATTTAATTTCATCCCTGCAAGCCCCCAGGCCTTTTAAATTTTAAACCCAAAAAACTGTTTTGAGAAAAACTAAATAAATTTTTAAAACAAAAAGGAGGGGGTTCACACCCGGGGAAATTTTGGGGGGCGAACTTCGGGGGGCGTAATTGCACTGCAATACACCTGAAGGAAAAAGCCCCCTTTCAAATTTGGGAAAAAACAAAAGAACTCATTGAGTGCTGATTTTCTGACATGCCCATAAAAAGAAGTTACGTGTCACTTCTTTCAGGCGCTCATGCGCCATGGAAAGTGAGAGTTAATGGGAGCCGGACCGGAGTGCTGTTGAAAGTACACGCTGACCCTGGCCTAATAATAAACATAGATTTTTAGTGATAAAAGAAACCATGGGGCTCATAGAAAAGTCCAAAAAGGGTTTCTCCACTATGGGGCTGGGTTTTGCCACCAAGGGAAGCCCCCCAGGGTGTGTTTACCCCCTGGTCCTTTCTGGGCCCATTTTGGGCCCCTTTTTTTTCTAATAATATATTTTTATCTATAAAGGGGTCTGGAAAGGTCTGTCACTAATGGGAAAAGACCAAACAAAGCTAAAACCTGGCTAAGTAGCAAGTCATGCCCATAGTTCACCACATTTTTACAAACTGACATCAATGTGCCCCACAGCAGATTTTATATTATTTTGGTAGCAAAAATCAGCAGAAATAAAACATAAACACAATGATAAATGTGGGCCTGTTTCAAAATACTCTTAGGCCCCTGCCCCTTTTATGTGCAGGCATTTTGGTAAAAAAATAAAAAAAGTTAAAAAAGGGATACATTTTTTCAGGCTTCGTGCATTTTTTCATAGTTTTGAGATTTTTTTTTCACAAATGCGTATATAAAAAACACACATTTTGGTGCAGACAAAAGCAATGGAGGTCTACTGGGAGAAAAATGACACAAACTGCCTGAAAAACACTACACCTCCAGCATGCTGCATTTGAAAAAAAAAATTGCAATTAACCAAAAAACATACAAAAAGTGATTAAAAAGACAAAAAAAAAGCAACGCATGAAGTACACTTCATATTTCCTTACTGGCATCCCCTAACATCCAACTACCATCTGGCTGCTTGCAAAAAAATGCATGCAATAATGCATCTAAAAATACAAAATCTGAGGATTCTTTTACTTTAAAAAGCGCCTCTATAAAGCATGTGCTTTATTTTACTGTGATGTGTGTTTTTGATAGAATATTTTTAGTGGCCTTACTTTCTTTAGTTTTTTTTGCTATAGCAAATAATATTATTTACAAATCATGTGATTTTATGAATTCTTCATCAATAGTGTTGTAAAAAAAATTACTGGAAAAAAATAATGTGGATTGAAACCCCCACACCAGCATATGTTTGGGTTAAAAAACAAAACTTCCCCAAATGTGGTGTGTTCTTTTTTTCTTTTATTCCCTTTAGGTGGGGTTCACAGGGTTTTGTTTTTGCGGGGCGTAATTACGCCCGCAATTACGCCGTGTAAACCGGGGGGGGGGCGGGAGGGGGGGGACTGGCAGGGGCCGGCCTTCGCGGCCATAATTGAATTGCTAGGGGGCGCGTATTTGGGGGCAGTAATTACATGTCAATTTTCCCGCCGGCGGCTTGCCCGGGCTGGGAAAGAGGAAGGACGTATCATAGTTCTCTATGAGAACTGTAAATTTTCCCGTATGAATGGGCCGTTTTCGGCCCGTAATAGGCCCACTCCGGCGCGTAATTACGGACCGAAATACGGCCCATTTTAAGCCGTGTGAACATGGCCTTAGAGCCAGCAGATGGCTGCATCATTATACAGGTAAAAATGCCAGAAAAAATGCAGCAAAAAAAGTGTTGATTTTCCCCAAAATGCTATGAGTGACACCAGCCTCAAACAATTTTTTAAATTTTATGAAAAGATTTTAAAATAGCTGTATTAGGGGCCATTCACAAGGCGTTTTGGGATACAATTTTGGATCCATGTTGGATCCGAAAATCGCATTCCAAAACACTGCGGCAACCAGATCCAACATGTATCAACAAGCAGCTGTGTGTTTGGATGTGTGTTGGATGCAGCAGGATCGCACCCTATACTGTAGTTTATAATAGGGCTACTGCAATGTCTTTCAGACCAAGAATTGACGTAGTGAGACCCGCATCGGCGATCACTCGTGTGGACGCTGATGCGTGTTTCTAGCTAAAAGCAATGTAAATCATATTGCTGTTATTAGATACGTGTTTTGGTCCGTATAGGGTCTGACAGACGGATCCAAACACGTATCTAAAAGCGTATGTTACACAGAGTAAACACACCGTGTGAACATACCCTCAGGCCTCAGTTACAAATACAATTATGGGGAAAACTTTACTTTTTGAAGAAAAAACAAAACAAAAAAAACCCCACTGCAGCCAGATATTAGTTGAAATTCAATAGGGGAATATAAAATACACAAAAAATTGTGTGCAAAGAAGATGTTACATTTGCAGTTTTTTGCACCAATATTAAGAAAACATAATGTCAGGTCTTATACTTCTCTTTCCTGCTGAATACATTTCTGGCTTTGGCTACATCAAGGATTGTAAGTATATTTCCAGACCTACAGGATGCATGAGCATTATATATAATGATATAGGTATATATCTGTATATCTTTGAACCAGCTACGCATAGGTTTGTATGCTGCTGTCTTTTGCACTTCGGATTCAGGTTGGTGTGGTTCGGCTGTACCCAAATTTTGCCAACGAATACAGGAAAATTGTACAGCCATTCCCCAGCCATTCCCAGGAAATGTATCCGATCAGTGATTGATAGACTTCCTTTGTCCTGCCTGGAAAAAGCCTGATGATTTGTTGTATTTGCCAAGATAGCGGCCAAATTTTGACAGCGGCGCCCGACAGATCCCATAGACTACAAAAATAAAATACCGTAAAAAAAAAAAACGACGATGTGAACCAGGTCTTACATATTTGCAAGCCATAGACTACAAGCCACAGCTTGATATGAGAATTTCTGTTTTTATAATAATTTCACTGGTATAGAGACTTATATTTTCCTTTGCAAGACTACTCCAGCGTATATGAGCAAACAGGGGATGGCATGGACCTACAGAGGATAAGCTGGAAAAGAAACGCCCTTCATAATTGTGCACACCAACACAATGACCACATACTACTTATCTCAGGCGGCCACTCCCTGCTGCTGTACAGACATGATATCTAGTAACACTTCTGTGCTATTCAGTTGTGTACAGAGATTTGTTATGTGTGGGGTGGCTTCGGTTAATTATATCCACAATGATCTGGAAATTAGTCCTATGTTATTAAACAAATTGCTCTTGCTCAGCAGGATTGGGTTCTCGCCAGTGGTAGGACTTTTTGGTGTTTTTTTTCCATGAGACTGAGCTTCTCCCCCTACCCCAGCAGTGTACTGTATGCATCATAAATTGACAAGACCTATAGCTCTGTTCATTCTGATTTTCATTTTTATTTGGAGTAATAGTATGAGAGATGTAACTTTATATCCACATGGATGCATAAAAAAGTGGGAAAATTTAATAAAGTTTTTACTCCAATTCTAGTTTAGTTTTCTTGCACACAAAAGTTTTGCATATACAACTGTGCAAAAATTGTGACTTCTTAACCTTTTTTGCCCTGAATAAAAAGTATTGAGAAAGGGTGTGGAAGTGGAGGGGGCTCAGTGGCTCGACAGATGTGCTATACTTTACACCATAAACCAGTGTAAGTCTACATCAGCCCCCCGATCTGAGAGCGGGATGTGATAAGAGGGAGAGAAGCTGAGCTCATTGATGTATAGGGTTATATGATAGAGGAGAGAAGCTGAGCTCTGTGATATATAGGATTATATGATAGAGGAAAGGAAATGAGCTCTGTGATATATAGGGTTATATGATAGAGGAGAGAAGCTGAGTCTGTGATAAATTTGGGTTATATATTTGAGGAGAGAAGCTGAGCTTGTGATTATAGGGTTATTGAAGAGGGAGAGGAACTGAGGTCTTGAAATTTTAGAGTTATATGATATAGGAGAGGAGCTGAGCTCTGTGATATATAGGGTTATATGATAGAGGGAGAAAGGGGCTCTGTGATATATAGGGTTATATGATAGAGGGGGAGGAAACTGAGCTCTGTGATATATAGGGTTATATGATAGAGGGAGAAGTGAGTCTGTGTATATATAGGGTTATATATAGAGGAGAAAAACTGAGCTCTTGTATATTGGTTATATGATAGAGGAAGGAGGAGCTCTGTGATATATTGGGTTATATGATAGAGGGAGAGGAGCTGAGCTCTGTGATATATTGGGTTATATGATAGAGGTAGAGGAGCTGAGCTCTGTGATATATAGGGTTATATGATTTGGAGCAGGATTTCTGAGGAAAAAGAAGAGCAAATCCTGATAAGATTCCTCAAGATACAGTGGAAGTCCTGCTTATGCCACCCACATACAGTGATTTCCCTGTATAAGAAATGTAATATGGGCCCATAGAAGTCTATGGGTGTCGAATTATGGATCCAAACAACATCAGCTAATGCTTCCATGGTGGGACTTTTCTGTTTGGCAGATTTTAAGGGGCTCCCAGGTTTTTACCCTTTAATCCCAGGGTACTGGGATCTAGACTTACCTGCTAAGAGCCCCGATGTTGCATCAGCACAGTAACATGGCCTTATGCTATTAAAATAATTGGTTTAATTGGCAGTGTTCTTTGTATAATTATGATTGACATATACTTGGAAGTGGAGGCACCTTTAACTTTGGCAAGGGAATAGCCATTAGACATCACCCAGCTGGGAGCATTTTTGTAGGATTTCTTTATAGGATGTATAATTTTCATGTTCACTGATTTAATATAAGGCTACCCTGCACTGCCAGAGCATTAGTCTAACTGATATCATCAACTTTTGTCACCAGAGTAAATAGAATTTTTCATTTTTTTTCTGTAACACTTAAAAAAACAGCAGAAAAAGAAATTCAGTTCCACAGAATGCTAAAAATTAAAAATGCCATGAGAAGCGCTTGAAATGTATTCAAAAGTTCCAAAATAAGCAGCATCAGGCGACAAATCCAAAAGCCACGACTGAAGAGAAATCAAAAACAAAGCCAAGATCAGAGTCAAGGTCAGGAACTGAGGATCCCTAAACATCCCTGTTTTTGGCCGTGCCCCCCCCCCCAAAAAAAAAATAAAGGAACAAAAAATGGTCAAAATATTGTATGTTCCCCCAAAAATGCTTTCAATAAAATCTACCGATTGACCTGCACGAGCCATGGTACAGTGCCATCAATGGGAAAATTAAAAAGTTTTTGAAACATAAAGCTACAGTATATAAATTTGGTATCACTACAATCACATTGGCAAAATTTAAAGGGGTTGTCTCACTGCAATGTTTCGTCCTGTTTTCTTGGTTTCATTTTGAATTCAGGGGCGTGATTACTGGCTTCTACTAGGCTGCAGTAGAAGCCGAGTCTGTAGCTATAGCAACCAGCGCTGGCAGCCTATCAGGAGAGATCAAACAGGTCTGTAGCCATAGCGACCTGAGGAGCTGATGCAGCCCATAAAAGAGGGATATCTAGGAATAGGTAGGACACTGTTAATGGACACTGTTACGAGTGGCGACGCAGCCCGTGGTGCGGACGCACTCGTTCCGCTGCAGCGTGGCCTGCGCCTGGTGCAGGTGGCACGCGATCTTTGGCGCGCTGCCCTGCCCCTTTCCCTTCACTTTTCCCCTGCTGAAGCCAGTCATCTTGAATAGATAGGTTCGGAGGGTGTCTCCTCCTGGCCCGGTGGCCAATACCTCGGGCGTCTTTGCTGTGAAAGAGATTCTGGCTATGAAGAAGCCCAAGGGGGGGAAACTTTTATTTTCTTTTTGATTGGGGTTGGGTTTCCGAGGAAAGATGTGGGAGCCGGAGGATAACATCATGGACGAGGTTTCTCGGTTTTTCCCCGGGGAGGGGGGCGCCGGGGGGGTCGTACGAGGCGCCCCCAGGGCGCACTTCCTCACCTAACCCCGGTCCTGTCTCTGTTTTAGGCGGTGCGCCGCGGCATGCGCCGGTTCGTCAAATTTAAAGGGCCAGCGCGCCAATAATTGAAGCACCTGCGCTGACCCCATATTAACGCTCCACCTCTTCCTGCCCTTGCCGATTCTTTAGTGCCTTTACCCGTGCGAGGAAGCCTTTTTTACGTTCCCGGGTTTCCATTTCCGTGTACCAGTCCCTTAGGCTTACGTTTCCGACCACGAACCTTTGCCGCCTGCCTGAACCTCTCACCCGTCTCCAACTAGAGTTTGCCTGTCGATTTGGTCCTGCGTTGCACCTCGGCTACCCCGCAAGCAAGTCGCATCAGGGGTAGCGAACCCGGTGGAATTTCCGCCGCAAACAAGTCCATCCCCCTTTGCGGCGGGCTCTGGTGGAAAACGGGACCCACTTAGACTCCGCTCCCTGGTACGGATTACCATCGTTGTGGGGCCCCGCGGATCCCCTACCGGCCGTTACGTTTGGGTTTTGG
>JAODAL010044317.1:0-32992 GCA_025379985.1 Phyllomedusa bahiana
GCAGGTTTTTTACCCCACACAAAAAGAGATAAAATTTTTTAATTAACCTTCGCTTGTAAATTTTATGCTACAGGAAAAATGTAATATTTTGGCTTTGAAAAATGAGGTTTTTTGGGAGTCACTACAGCTGAATAAAAAGCTTAATTTAACCCCCGGGAGAAAATTGCCCAAAGAATTGGCACCCAAAAAAATGAAGTGGAATTTGTATTGAAAAAACCTTTTTCTTAAAAATGAATACAACGGGAAAATGGCTTAGACCCCCCCTTTGGATATTAAATGTCTGTGAGGAAGGATTTAAATTTTTTATGCGGCAGTGGACCCCCACAGGATTTCAGATCCAATACCCAAAAAATTAGAAATAGAACTTAAGAAACAGTCTCTGAGACAAGCTGAGAAACCCCACAAAAATCGCTGTATTTTATACGTATTAATATACATTTTTCAGTAACAATCACCGCTGAGCCCCTTCCCTGACATACAGTGGGCGGTATGACTCCCGCGTCGCGCCCGGCTTATATAGTGGGTGAGCACAGAATCCCCCGGTCTTGTTTGGGCTTCATCTCTGACTTTTCATGCAGGCTATGCCCTTCTCCCCCCGAGGTTTCCCCCATTGCCCCATTTTCCCTCGCACCAAATTTTAATCAATCAAAGCACACTTTTTTTCACCCGAAGCCCCCAAACTTGGGATTCGTTCAGAACCAATTTTTTTCCTAAAATTTTCTAAACAAATTTCCCACTTCGTTAAATCTTTTGCCCATCTTGACATAAAGGAGATAATAAGAATATGGACTACGCGTTTCTCTCTAAGCAGAATTTCCTCAAGACCTTAGGAAACTCTGCTTAGAGTGAAACGCGTAGTCCTTATTCTTTTTATATCTTGTTATGTCCAAATTTAAACTTTTGTTTGTTTTAATAATATCTTACAATATTTAGTGTTGGCGTTTTAAAATCGACAAGTTGAAATTGGAACGGTTTTTTTATTTTTGATCGGATTTTTTCGATCACGGGGAAAATTTGGGTTTGGAAAATCTGGATAATCTATTAATATCGCGCCATTTTAGTGCTTCCTGTCATTTTGGGGGCAGAAAATCCTTAGAGAATAGAGCGGGGTGAGCTGGGTGGCGAGCATGACTGGGATGTGTATGGTTGGGCGTTTGGGCTGGAAAACACACCCCCTTTTTTTACTATGTATGGGGGAAAAAAGCTCTACGCCCCAAATGTTCTATTAAGTGTAAAATTTTATTTTACCCTTGGCCATTAGAGGGCGCCAAAATTAAAGCACCCCATGGTTGGTTGTACAGCACAGGACTAACTCAAACCAGTGTTGTGCATGCTAGAAAAAGGGGAGGGAGACAGAAGTTGCGGAACATGTTGGGGGAGTGGATTCTGGGAAAGTTTGGGTCCTATGAAAAGGTAAAGGGACACAAAGAAGTAGAGACAGTAAAGACAGAGTCCTGTGTGTATCCCGCACCCCATTGCACCCCAGTGAAGAGAGAAACCCCGCAACACAGCTCGGGAGTGACAGGATATGACTGGTAACCCTCGGTATCTGTGAGCTTTTACCCCCCGTAAGCGTTAAACGTGTGAAGCCAGGACCATTTCATTGCTGTTATCATTGGTTTACTAAAGTTACTGTTGGAGAATGGACTTGAAAAAAAGCCTTTTAAAACGCCCACAGGGGAACCTGTTAACTTTGATGTTGCGTGAAGGAAAAATTTTACAAGGGCCCCAACTCCTGCAAACCACACCATTTCCCTCAGAACCTAAAGAACTTTTTCAACCCCACGCTGCAACCCTAAAGGGGCGTTGGATAACATTTGGGGCCCCCCCGTAGGGGGATTTTGGAGGGGAATATGAAGAAAAAAACGGGGGTGAAACCCTGAAGAGTGAGGGCCCCGGGCAACCTGGAGGGAGTCTCCAGGGGGCCAGACTAGAGCGGGGACGGAAGATTTCAGCAGGCAGTGGAAAAAGTTATGGGTTTCCCCCCAGTGGTTTCTGCTCATTTTTACCTGCAAGGGCTGAAGCCAAGCATTAGGGGGAAGCTTACCCCCCACCTAGCCCGTCATATCCGCAGCACAGATAACTGTCAGCACAAGGAAAGCAGAGTGCCCTGCAGCAATTAAACCTCAGTTTTAAAGGGCCAGCGCGCACAAAAAGAAATCCACACAAATTCACCCCTGGATGTGGGGGGGACACATCAATAAGATCTGGAGTCTCTGCTGCATTGTCCTATGAGAAAAGGAAACTCGCAAATTTATGAAACCACCAGAACCTCTTGCTCGTCCAAAAATCCCGACATTTTTTGACAGCCCTGAATAAATTTAACGGATGAGATGGAAGACAGTAGGAAGGGGTTTGTTTTTTGGGGGGCGTTTTTTTCAGAGACTAACCATTTTAAATTGACATTTTGCGGGCGGGGGAACCGAAGAGTTCAGGAAAACAAAAAAGGCATTCCCCCCAACTGACAGCTAAAGGAGCAAAAAACCCAAATTTAAATTTTTTAAAACAAAAAACAGTGCAGGAGTCGCAAAAGACAGTTGAGAAAGGGGCAGCCCTGATAAAGTTAAAATCTGCCCAAATCCAGACATAAAGAAGATCAATCCACCCAAAAAAAAAACCATCCGAAGAATTCAAAAAAAAGGGGAAAAATTTGGGAAACGAAAACAGAAAGGAGACGTCTTCACTAACCTGTTCACCAGATAGTTTGGGGGATACACGGGGGTTAAAAGGAGAGAGAGATTATTAGGGGGTAGTGAAAGCCATTAGTCCAGGGTTGCATCTCAGGATATGTTAGAGATGAACCCCAACCACCTTGCTCCATTTTAAGAAAAATATTAAAAGGGCATTAAAAAGAAAGCACCTCTGATTTGTATCAAAAACTGTTTAAACATCTCCAAAACCGCAAAGAGTCCCCCAAGATTCTTGTTCAGAGCCATTCCCTCAAAGAAAAACTGTTGTTTCACCCAAAGAAAAAGAGGCTGAAGGGGTTTTTGATGGGGGTTTGTTCGGAAAAAGTTCCTGAGGTCAATAGGGACAGGGTTACTTTATGGAAACAAAAGTTCCTGCAAAACAGTCCCTTTGAGGACCCTTTATCTCAGATAAAGGGTTTTGTTTGAGAAGATGAATGAGGAGCTAGTCTTGACTAGAGAGAGAACAAAGCAAAAAAAGGGCTTCACGGGTAAGATGCAAAAAGAGTCAACCAAAATTTTGACACCATGAGCGGCACCAGAAGGTAACAGGGAGGAAGAACCCTTGCCCATCCACCTTAGTCCCCCCATAAGGTACCGTTTAAAAAAAAAAACTGTAAAAACCCAACGGGGGGAAGTAGTTGTAAATTTTGGGGCGGAACTAGCAGAGATGAACAGGTTATACAGAGGTGACCAGTCAAAACCAAAGGCACAGGGTAATTTCCAGAATAGAAGACACGCTGCATGGGGGAGGCCTGCCAAAAGACTAAATTTAAAGATAGTTACTGTTGTCATTCTTAAATGTGGTAAAGGGGGACATTATTGCAAAAGAGTGTAGAGTGCCAAGATTCGCAGGCTAAAAGACAGGGGTTGGGGGGAGGGGCACCAGTAACCTCAACCAAAGTCACCCAAACCAAACAACCTCACACCAAATACCATCCAGGATGAAGAACAGCGCGCCAGATACCCCAAGGTTTTGGTGAACGTCCCCAAACAGTTACAATGGGGACGCATCACCTGTCCAAGCTTTCGGGGGCGCTCTACGTTTTTGCCAAGAGCCAAAAAATTTTCATTTAAAAACCAAAAAAACCTAAGCCTTATTGGTGAAAAGTCCCTAAAAAAAAAAATTTTAAATGGACTATTGAAAAGTTTGGGATACGGCGCCCAAGCCAGTATTCTAAACGAAGGGAGGAGAAACACTATCTACCTCATGCAAAAACCCCCGGTCGGGGAAAGAACTGATGGGCCCTGGGAATTTTGGGATGACGGGGAACCCCCAGAGATACCCATTTAGGGTGGGTTGAAGGGCTTTTCAGCTCACTGCAAAGAACGCAACCCATTGAGTTTTAGTGCCTTTCCTAGTCACAAGTGACAATCGTGTGGCAGAAAACCAATCATCGGTTACAAGTGATTGAGGAAATGATCCACAAACATGTTACCCCCGGGTAGACCTGAGCAAAATCCTTTGCCCACGCGACAAAAAAACAAAACAGTTGTGGAGAAAAAAGAAAAACAAAAGGGTGAAGTGGCTTTCAGAGAAGTCAAAGTAGGGCTGCGCCCCATTACTATTTTCCAGCTAACCCCCCCGCCTTAGGGGTGAAGTGTGGTGGAGGGTAGACCACAAAGAAGTAAAAGGAATGCTGTTTGTGCCACAAGATCCTACACAGCTTCCCGAAGGCATCATTTCGGTGAGCTTGGTGACTTTTTTCTTACGGGGTTTGCAAAGTGCCTTTTTAGTTATGAACTCCCCAAAGCATGAATGAGGTTTTGGACCCTAAAATTGTATTGGGGAAAACCCTTTAAGCTATAAAAAAATGTACCCAGCCAATGTAAGGCCAGTTCAATTTACCCGGGTGAGCAAAACTCCAAACCCCAGTATTAACATTGCCGCCCCGACGGGAATGTTCTCCTCCAAGAACGGGGGCCCCCCCTTTCTTGAGCACTGAGTGCAGAAAAACAACGGATAGTGAGACAAATGTTAAAGGGAAGTCATGCATTTTTCCCAAAGGTGATTCTATGTAGGTTGTATTCCAACACTCCAACTGAAAACAACCTTAAGGACACTACTCCAAACAAAGAATACAAGGTCCCTGCCTAAACCACTAAAAAGGAAGTAAAGGAGTTGCTTCAAGACCTATCAACAGGGGTTGGATTCAGAAATCCAAGTCATCTTATTCTCCCCAATTGTCTGTGTCAGAAAAAAGGGGGGGAACTGAACCTGCTGTGATTACAGAGGCTGAACCAGAGGTCTTTCCCGAAAGGGCATCCAATACAAAGATCCAAGCATGCTAGACAGTTTGTCAGGAATACCATGTTCTCAGTCCCGGACCAAGGCAAGGGGCCCAAACCAAAAGGTTTTTTTAGAAGAATCCGCAGGGCCCTTAACATTTCATCACACCCCGGGGGGGTTTTAGAGTGGACCGCATCCTTTGGATCTTACCCCCTGCGGAAAACCAAGAAGCATGGGGGACTGCATGGGGGCCTGAAGATGACATTTTATCACCCTACCCTAGATACAAACTTACACAGTAAAAATTTTCTGAAAACATAGAGAATGTGAGAACTGTCTTGCAGAGATACCAGCAAACGGGGTCAAGTGAAAACCAAAGAAGTGTGAAAAGTTCCAAAGAAAAGTCAGGTTCCGGGGAAAAAAGTGTTGGAGATGGATTACTTGGGCCCGTGAAATTGCCCCATGATGGCATTGAAGAACAAACCCCCACCACTGTGGGAAAATTGAGAAAGGTCCTAGGCTTCCCCCTTTCCATTTCCGGATTCATCCAGAACTTCTCCAAAATTTCAGCTTCCCTTTATGTCTCTTAGCGAACCTCAAAGTCGAGGACACCAGAAAAAAGAAAATGGAACAAAGGGGAGACCGAAAAACCCCAAAAGGGAAAAACCACCTTGCCCAACAACCTATCAACTGGACTCCCCCGCACCAAGAAGTGCTGGAAGAGTTTTACTGACGTTGTCAAAAAACCCCCAGTCTGGGGTACCCGGGCTTCAATTTCCATTTTACTTCATTGTGTGCATCACAAAGGGGACTTGGACAGTCTTTTTTACCAACGTCAAAATGGCAAGCTTAAAGTCATTGGCTTGGGCCAGAACTTTTACAGCAGCTGAAAGATACCTCTGCATTTTGGAAAACTAAGTTTTCCCAGCCCTAAGTGGGGTTCTGTGAAAATTCAGAGATTACTTGTATTACAGCCCAAATTTTTGGGTTTACACAGACAACAACCACTAACCATGTCCCTCCTACTGCAAAAAATCAATGCAACTGGGCAGAGATGGGGGCAGAACTAGAACTTTAACTTCAGCATCAAATATTCCAGGAAAAGCTAATGCTGATGCAGATGCATTTTCTAGAATGCCCTTAAACCCAAAAAATTTATGCAACAGTGCTCGAAGAAGTTAGTTTGGGAAACTTGAGAGTACCGTAGAAGAGTACAATCCATGAGAAAATACTAACAATGTGGTGCCCCCCGTAACAGTGGAAGAGACAACAAAGGATGTGGACAGCTTCATACCTTTCCAATCCGTCAATTCCCCAAAAAAAAACATAGAAGAGCTCAGAAAGAAGACAAAGTCATTGAAAGAGTGTCCATACATCAACCAAAATAGACTTCCTAGTAAAAGGGGAGGGGGTACAGAGTCCCACTACAAGCCTCTTGTTTTGAGAGAACGGCCTAAATTACAACTCAATTTAGAAGGTATACTCTACCGCAAAAAGAGGTCCAAAAACCCGCATTGGTATTGCCAAAAGTTTACCAAGGATGGGGTTAAGGGAACTTTAGAAGGATGGACCTAGGGGGTTGAGAGAAATGAACCTTGCCCCGGGAAGTTTTTTGGCCAAAAAAACAAAAGTATTGAACATTAATTTGACCCGAGATTGGGCTGTTTAAAGGAAAAAGCTCCCAACAAACCGACAAGGGGCCCCAATGGGTAACATTACAACCACATACCCCTTCGAGAGGTGTCCATAGACTTTCTACCCTTTGGGAAAAGTAAAGGAGGATATAATACATCTTAGTGGTTATGGACCATTTCACCAAAATTTCTCAAGCTTACCCCCAAACCAACAAATCGGAAAAACGGGAGCAGAAAAAAAAATTTAATGACTTTTCATTTTAAAGTTTGGGTTTCCAAAAAGGTGCACATGACCAAGGAAAGAGTTTAAAAACAACCTTTACCGTTTTGGGAAAGTTTGGCAGAATTCAGAGGCCTTCAACACTTTCCTCCCCAAGGTTTTGGGCAGGTGGAACGTTTTAATGTACTCTACTGTCGATGCTAAAGCTCTAAACGAAGAAAAAGAATTGGAAGAACTTTCCCTTAACAACATTGGGCCTGCTACAACGCCAAAAAAAGTGATGCAACAGGTTCTCCCCATTTACCTGTTTTCTAGTCTCCAGATTACCTATTGACATTATGTTCGATACTCCCCGTGTCAGAGACCTAAAGATTACCCAGAATTGTTCAGCCTGGGAAAAAACACAGGAGAGGCAAATTTTTATTGCTTCAAAAGTTGCGAAGGGGCGAGCAAAAGTAAAGCACATTATACAGGAAGTTCATGGAGCAAAAACAAGGGGGGCCCGGTGTGTTAGTCAGAAACTTCAAGAAAAAAAGGGGGACCAGGAAAATTCGTTCATACTGGGAAGCAAGATCTATGTTTTAGTCAAAAAGGAAAGTAACGACAGCCCGTTTATAGATTAAACCTGAAAAAAGGAGGAACAAGACAAGACTCTTGCATCGAACCTGTTTTCTAAATTGTGACTACCTACCAACAAGAGACCGGGCCTCCTTTTCCCATTTGGGGCCCGGTAGGCCAGTGCCCGGGGGCCCTTGAAAAGGGGCCCTGCCATGAGTCTGGGAAAAAACAGGCTTTTGCCTGTCCCCTTTAAAAAAAGCAGAGGCGCTGGTCTTTGCTTTCATCCCTGTCCTGCCTCGGGGCAGTGACTCAGAGCTGATATGAGAGCAGGGGTGGGCAGTCCCCCCCCCCGTCTGTCCCTCCCCCGCCGGGAAGTGTAACCTCAGTTCCCGTGCTCTTTTGCTCCCCCTCAAGACGTCTCCCCTCCCCCTCCCTCCCGGGGGGTCTGACTTCAAACTGCAGCAGAGTCCCCTGGGACTGGGACCCGCTCAGACAGCTAGAAGGGGCAGGGGGTTTTAGGGGGGGGTGACCCGGGTCAGGATGGTTACACATTGCTCAAAAAAAACTTCATGTGGTCACCCTGTGCCCCCCGGGTACACACAGCAGCTCATAGGGTTTTATTGGGTGTGCCCGTCTGGGGGGAAAAGGGTGGCTGATCAAAATAAAAACTTTGATATGATGCACAGGGGCTCAGCCCATCCTTTTGGGCCCCCAAAATGGGAAATTAAAAAAAAAAAAGTAAAAAGACGAAAAGAAAAAAAATTTTGCACAAAAACCCGTTTCCCCCAAAAAAAAAAACACTTTAGTAAAGAAAAATGAAAGTTTTAAAAAATTAAGCCCTGGGGCCTGAAAAAAGGGCCCTTTAAAGGGGGTTTTCTATTACATTTAAATTTCTTTTTGATGTTTTAAAAATCTTTTTCCCCAAAAAAAAGTCCCTTTTTTTTCAAAAAAGTGGGCCATTAAAAAGTGTCCTTCCTATTTTTGAGATATCCCCTCTTGTATTTTGGGTGCATCAGGTCCTGGGGGCACAAAAGCTCAGACCTGTTTGAAACTTCCTGGTAGGAAAGCCCGCACTTGGCGCTATAGCACAGGAAACCCGTTAAAATTTTCATTTATAGGTGCCCCGCACGGTCCCCAATATACAGACCTGTTCAATCCTCTCCCATAGCCCGCCCATTTGGGGGTTGCTGGCCCGTTTACAAGAATCTCCCTTTATAGGTTTCCAGCACTGGTCGCTATAGCTAAAAGAAACCCGTTCAATCTCTCATGATAAGGGTCCCCAAAAAAGGTTTGCTTTTAAATACAGAAACCCGTTCAAACTTCCATTTATAGGCCCGCCAGAAATGGGCGCAAAAGTACAACCTGGCTCTACTGGCCCAGTGGAAGCCAGGGAAAAACAAACCCTGAATTTTAAAATGAAGCAAAGAAAACAGGACTGGGTGAGATGAAAACAAAGTAGTGAGAAAACCCCCTTTAATGGGCAAAAACTAAATTTTAATTTTTTCCTCCCCCGCATTTTAACAGTCACAACTTTTTTTTTTCCTATATTTCCCCGTTGTATTAAATTGTTTTATGGCGGAAAAAAAATTGGGAAATTTTTTTGGGGGGAGTCGTTTTTTCGTATAAATTAAGCATAAAATTTTTTTTTTTAAAAAAATTTTTTCCAAAGAAAAAATAAGTTTTTTGCCCTTTTTTTGACCCTTTTTACAATAAAAAAACCCGTTAATCTACATGTTTTTTAAGGGGTGTTGGAAAAATAATAGGGGCCCTGTTTTACAGGCTTAAATTTCCCCACGGATTTGTAGCCGTAATTTAGCGCACAAATTTCCACCGTGGGAAAGAGGGTGGGGGGCGGGGGGGGGGCCGGAGCGTGGAGGGGGCGCCGCTCCCCCCCCCAAGACAATGCATTGTTTTTGGCGGTACGCCCTAAAAAAATGTCAAGTCCCCTTTCCTTTCCCCCCCGCGGGGGATTCGCCCCAGCGGGGAGGGGCGACGGTTTTCCCCTTTTTTCAAAAGAGAGCAGGGATTAAACCAATTTTTCCCCCCCCCCCCCCCCGCCCCCGGGGTTGGCGCCGTACTGAAACCCAAATCCGGCGCCAGTTTCGGAACCCAAAACCGCGGCAAAATAAGGAGTGAACGAGGCCATAGGGGTTTGGGTTTTTTTTTGGTAAAATATCACAAAATTTTTTTATTTTTTTCTTCACCTTTTTCTTATAGGCTTTTTTATCCCAAATTTTAGGGGTAAATTTTTTTGCACTTTTTTTTTTTTAACTTCATAATGTTTTAGCACACTCCTTATTTCAAATACATTAAAACTTCTGTATGATAAAACATTTCACTATGAAACAGTATTTAAAAAAGGTTTCTTTGGAAATAACCACCCGTGCGCCCTTTCAGCAAAGGGTTAAAAGAAAAGACGGAGCTAATCTTTGGGCCCCAGGGTTGACGCATAATATCCCCCAGGCTCCATCGGGTCAGGGAGGGTTCCCCTTTACCCAAAAGGGGGCCCAGGGAACCCCCTTTGGGTTATGCTGTAGTTTTTTGGACCTCAGCAATCAAAGGGTTAAATGGGGGTGATTTAGAGGGCCCTTTTTGGTCCCTGCCATTCATAGAGACTTTAATAGTTATTCCCCGAAAAGGGATTTTAAAAAAAAAAAAAAATATAAAAAAATTGTATAAAAATATAAAAAAAAATTAAATTGTGCAAAATATTACATAAAAAACTTACAAATTTTTTTGTATCCCTATGGAAACCTTTTAAAAAAACTTTTTAAAAATTAAAGTAAGGGGGAAATTTTGTGGGAAAATGGGAATGTATTAAAAAAAAAAAAATTTAAAAAATTTAAAACCCAAAACACTTTTTTTTGTTTGTGCTTTACTTTTTTTTTTTAAAAAAACTATGCAGTTGTTTAAATGTAAACTCAAACTAAACCCCCCCAAAAAAACAAAATTTTTTCCCCATAAAAACAAGTCCTAAAACAGCTGGTCATTGATTTTTGGGGGTTAAAACATGGTGGGGCCCTTTTTTATCAAAAAAGGTTAATATTTTTTGGGTTTTTTTTAGCAACCATCAGACTCGCTTTCATTTTTTTTACTGCTCTGAAAAAATTTTAAAAACTAAGCTCTGATTGTCGCAATTTATCTCCGATTGGTTTTCTTTTGTGCAAAAAGGGAAAAAGTCCCCCTTATTAGATAGTATTGATAAAAAATTTTTTGGGGGGCCCCGTAAACAGCTTGCCCGGGGGCCCCTAATGCGTTAAGACGGCCCCGGTCTCATTACATGAATTGTTTTGAGTTTAAAAAATTTGCAAAAACCAAAATCCCTTTCAATATTTTTCCAAATTTTTTTGGTCCCTTTCCATTCTAATTTTCCCCTCTTGTATGGGCTGCATCAACTCCTCAGGTCCCCTATTTGAACAGAACCCTTTTTTTTTTCTCCTGATAGGGTGCCAGCAAATTGGGGCATAGCTACCCGACCTGTTCAATCTCTCATGATAGGGGTGCCACCCCGGTCGTATACTTTCAGACCCCCGTTCAATCTTGCGGTTTGGCCCGCCAGCACTGGGGCTATAGTACAGACCTGTTTTTCTCTCCTGAAAAGGCTGCCCCACTGGTCGCTAATTTTGCTACAGACCTGTTAAAAATTTTCCCTGATAGGCTGCCAGCACTGGGCCTATAGCTACAACCCCGTTTTAACCTATGATAGGGTGCCCGCACTGGGGCCCCTTTTAGCTACAGACCCCGGCTTTCTACTGCAGCCTAGTGGGGGAAACCCGTAAACAAAAACCCATGAATTTAAAGTTTAAAACAAAAAAAACAGGGGCTGAGGGAGAGGAAACAATTTATTTAGACAACCCCTTTAAGACACAACTACAAAATTTTTTATTTTTTCCTCCCCGCATTTCAACGTCAAAAACTTTTTTTTTTTTTATAGTCAGTTTTTTATGGAGAATTGTTTGAGTGTCGGAAAAAAATTTTATTTTTGGGTGAGTCGTTTAAAATATAAATTACTGCATAATTTTTTTTAAAAAAAAATTTTTTCGCATGAAAAATAAGTGTTTTTTGCAAATTTTTTAAAACCATTTACAAAAATAACCTGTTAATTCTATATGTTTTTAAGGTCTTTTGGATACCTAATAGGGCCCCCTTCAAAAGGCCTTTTTTCCCCACGGGTTTGTGCCCGTATTTAGCGCACAAAACCGCCGTGAATAAGGGGGGCGGGGCGGGGGCCGGGGGGGGAGGCCCTGGGGGGGGCCCCGCTCCCCAAACCCCATAGACAATGCAATTTTTTTGGCGCGTACGCGCCGTTTTAAAAAATGTGCATTCACTTTTTCCCCCCGCGGCGGATTCGCCGAGCGGGGGGGGAGCACGGTTTCCCCTGTTCTCAATGAGAGCAGGGGATTCCGTAATTGCTGCAGGGATTGGCGCCGTACTGAAACGGGAAATTTCCGGGGGCGCAGTACGGCACCAATCCGCGGCAAAAAACCGTTGAAATGGCCAATTTGGGGGTTTGGGTTTTTTGTGTGTAATATATGAAATAATTTTTTTTTTTTTTTTTTACACTTTGTCTTATAGGCTTTTTTTAAACCCATTGAGGGATAAATTTTTTTGCACTTTTTTTTTTTTTTATACCTTTTTTTTAAAAATGTTTTAGGGACACTCCTGTTGCAAATACATTATACTTTTGTATGATAATACAATTTCACCCGTATCAAGAAAAAAGGTGTTTTGGAGTAACACCCCGTGCCCCCCTACGCAGGCTTACAGAAACACTGGAGCTACTCTAGGTCCCCCCGGGTTGACTCATAGGGTATCCCTAAGGGTCCATCGGGTCAGCGGGAGTCCCGGGGACCCGAAAAGGGCCCCGGGGAAACCCCTTTGATTATTCTGTAGCATGGAAAATCAAACAATTTAAAAGGGGAAAAAGGGGGGTGGGTCAAGGGGTTCATCTGGTACCCTTTCCAAATTTAAAGAGACTTTTAATTGTTATCCCTAAAGGGGTTAAAAAAAAAAATAAAAATATAAAAAAATGATAAAAACATAAAAATAGTTTTTAAAATTTTGCAATATTTAAAAAAAAAAACTTACAAATTTTTTGTATCCATTTTGGGCCCTAAATAAACTTTAAAATTAAAAGTAAGGGGTAATTTAAATGTTAAAATTTTGGGAATTTGGGATAAAAAAAAAAAAAATTTTTAAAAAAAATGGGA
Source organism: Phyllomedusa bahiana (assembly GCA_025379985.1). Classification (NCBI taxonomy): domain Eukaryota; kingdom Metazoa; phylum Chordata; class Amphibia; order Anura; family Hylidae; genus Phyllomedusa; species Phyllomedusa bahiana. Next base: position 12,540 of record JAODAL010044317.1, read on the forward strand.
GCAAACACTTTTTTTTGTTTTGGCGACATTTTTTTTTTAAAGAACTATGCAGTTTTTTTAAATGTAAAAATCAAACAATTTCCCCCAAAAATACAACTTCTTCCCCCATAAAGCAAGCCTCATACAGCTTCGTCCCTTTTATTTTAGGGGGTTTAAACATGGGTGGCCCTTTTTTATTTAAAAAAGGGCTAATAGGGTTTTTTTTTGTTAGCAACCAATCAGAGCTCCCGCCCTTTTATTTTATTTACTCCGAAAAAAATTTAAAAACTTTAAACTCTGATTGGGCGCTTTTGATTTCCCCATTTGGGTTTCTTTTGCAACAAAAAAGTTTAATTTTTTTTAGATAGTATTGATAAATATTGGTTGGGGGGCCCCGTTTTAAAAAGCTCTGCCCCCGGGGGCCCCTAATGCTGTTTTAAAACGGCCCCCGAGAGAGACCAAAACCCTGAAACAAAACCCAAACAAAAACCAAACAAAAAGAAAGGAAAATTTAAAATATTGCCCCCTGGGAGAAAATGACCCCAAAAGTTTAGATGAGGAAGATCACACCTATATGCTTCGTATGCCAGTAGAAATAGTGACTTAAATCTGAAGCTGTAGAATTTGTGCCACAGGAGTTATCTGATGAAATTGCAATAGCAGAAAGTACACCAGAAAACCAGTTGAACAGATTCAAAAATCCAGAAATAGTAGATCCAGTTGTTGAGTTAGAGACGTTGTTTCAATTACAGCTGAACCAGAGGATGAACCCAGCAGAAGATCCTGAACTAGAAATCTCAGAGAGGAATGAACCAGAAACATCAAAAGAATTGTCAAGCAGAAAGGTTTCCTCAAGAGAAAGAAGAAGACCCATGATCCCTGACTTATGACCACATTGGGAGAACCGAGTGCGTTGTACCAAGAACTGTTCAGTTAAAACAGGTATTTTTCCTGCAGATAAGGTAAGAAGCCTTACTTCCCTACCACCAGTTCTGGAAAGACCAAAAAATGGTTTAAAAGATTTGTTCAATGGACTGAAAAGTAAAAGAATTTCTTAGCTAGTTAGCATATGAATTGGCTGGTTAAAGATGGTCGGAAAAATATTCCAGCAGAAGAAATAAATGTCAATTTATTTCTTGAATTTGTTTTTTTTGTTGTTTGCTCTTTCTCTTTTCTCTTTTTCAGAGAATGTCAAGCAAGTGCTAAGAGATAGCTTAGGATGTTTAATAAGTTACATTGTTCCTTTATTATTGTCAAAATTTTGAGGTTGTCAACCTCCCTTTAAGTAGAGGGAGGGCCTAGAAAATAGTACTACAGTTGTAGTAATCGGGAAAATGGAACCATAAGACACTGTGTACTTTTTAGTGTTTAAGACAAGTCAAACACTTAAGAGATAAAACTTATTTATGGTAAATGCTACCCGACTAAACTTAGAAGTCTAGTAACTCTTTATGGGCTGTCCTCACTATTGTAAGTTGCTGAATGTCGAGGATGACATTAATTCAGAGGGGGAGAATGTGACCCGGGGTAAGCTTACTGTCACTGTTCTTATTTAAGTGTAAATTAGTTTTCTTATCCCTTTGGGCCCTTAGAGGGAGCCAGAAGTACCAGCCCAGCATGGTTGGGTTTTACAGCAAGGACCCAGAACAGTCAAACCTAGTGTTGTGCATGCTAGAAAAAGGGGAGGAGACAGAAGTTGCTGGAACATGTTGGAGGAGTGGATTCTGGGTAGTTTAGGTCCTATGAGACAGAGTGAAGGAAACAGAAAAGTGAGAGACAGTAAAGACAGAGTTCCTGTGTGTATGCTGCAGCCATTGCACCCAGTGAAGAGAGCAGCCAGCAATCACAGCTCAGGAGTGACAGGGAAAGACTGGTGAACCCTCAGGTATCTGTGAGCTTATTACCCCCCCTGTAAGCAGTTAAACTGTGTAATGCCAGGAGCCATTTGCATTGCTGTTATCATTGAGTTTATAAGTTACGTAAAGGAAATGGACTTGAATAAAACCCTTTAAAACTGCCCTAATGGGGCCCTGTTTTAATTTGATTTCGTAAGAGGATAATTACAAGGCCCAATCACTGCAAGCCCCCCCCTTCCCTCGAATCCTAAAGAACTCATATCCCCACGCTGCAACCCATCACATGGGTGTGATAAAAACCCGAACAGCCCTTCCTGTTTAGCCTCAGTTGTGTTGTTATCATAAGAAGGATTTTGCTTGGTCTATCTCAAAAAAAAGCTCACGAAACTGTTCTATTTGTTTTACAAAAGAAACTATGTTTTAGCTTGAACATTAGAAAAATTGGTAGAAATTAGAGATTTGCAGATTTTTGTTTTCTTGGCTGAAATTTTTTAAAAGGGGCACAGGCCCGTACACCTGGGGGGAAGGGAAAGGGGGGGGGGGGGCCCGGGGGTTTTCGGGCAACCAGACAGACAGACAGGCTCTTAAAGGGGGGGTGGATTTGGCAGCCCAGACTGTGTTTAGACCCCGCATTGCAAATTTTTTTTTTTAACACTTTTTTCCATTGTTTGGGGAAAAATTATTGATTTGTGCAGCCTGTACTTTTATTTGGGTACAGTCTTTTCTATAACTGCAGGGGTATTGGATAGGGGAAAACTAACTTTTATTACCGTAACATTTTAGATAGGTTTTTTTCAATTTGGCACGTCCCAGCTTTGTTTTCATAAGCCATCTTGCATTTAAAAATTGAATACACTTTTTTTAAAAAGGGTCACCGCGGGGTTTTTTTATTTTAGGTGCAAAAAAAATACCTTTTTTTTATCCGATACATTCAATAGGTTTTTTTTTCACTTTGGCGCAGTCCAGCTTTTTTTCTAGAGCCCCCTTGCATTTAAATTTGAATACACAATTTTGTCGTCACCCGTGTATTAATATGCAAAAAATACCTTTTATTACCCGTAACATTTAAATAGGTTTTTTTTCACTTTGGCGCAGCCGCTTTGTTCAAAGCCACCTGCACTTAAATTTGAATACAGAAATTTTTTGTCGTCACCGCAGGTTATTAATGGGTGCAAAAAATACCTTTTTACCCTATACTTTTCAGAAGGGTTTTTTCCTTTGGCACAGCCACTTTTTCAAGACCCACCTTCACTTAAATTTGAATACACAACTTGTCGTCACCGCAGGTGTATTATGGGTGCAAAAAATATTTTTTATTACCGTATATATTTCAATAGGGGTTTTTTTCACTTTGGGGCAGTCCACCTTTTCATAGACCACCTTGCACTTAAATTTGAATACAGATTTTTCGTCACCGCGGGTGATGATAGGTGCAAAAATCCCTTTTTTATTATCCGAATATTTTAAAAGCTGTATTGCACGGGGTGCCCCCTAGTTTTTTTCAAATACCACGTGTAAAAATTCTGTAGAAAAAATTCTAGAAAACTGTTCTCTTTTGTCTTGCTGCAAAAAAAAAAAAAATTCCATCCTGTAACTTCTGAAATTTTTTTGGGGCCGTTAATCTCATTTTTGGCGCAGAAGCGCACTTGATGATATTTTTTTAAAAACTAAAAATTCCTTTCCTACTGGCGTTGTAAATCCCTGGGACTGGAAACCGTTATTTTGTCTTACGTTCTTCCCCCAACCCATTCAAAGGTTTCTAAAAAACATTTCAGTTTCTAATTCATTTTGGCGGGGAAATTAGAGGGATTTAAAAAGCTTGATTTGCCGCTTTTAATAAGAACTTTCCAAAACCTTCCCAAACCTTCTCAATTTTTACTTTCTAACATGGAGAAAGGGCAGGGGGTAAGGGGCAAAAAAGGGGTAGGACATGAAAAGGGTAGAGAGAAGGTGCCCTTCCATGCTGCACAACACGCAAGCCAGTGGATGGGCGGTTGCGGGCCCTCAGGCCGCATCGCTGGGTCGGGGCCCGGAATCTAGAAACGAACACGTCGCCATCTTTTCTTCAGTGGTTAATGCAACCTGCCCAGCATCTTACCTCCTCATCCTCTCCCCAATTAACCTGTTTTGATGATGGTGATGATACATTGCGGACCAAAAGTGGTCTTTTCAGAGAATTTGCTTGCACACTTCACACGGGACGAGGGGAAGAAAGGGGGTTATGTCTGACGGGCCCCGCCCAAAAGGGAAAAGGGGCAGTCGAAAGTCCCTGATTGATTCCCCCACCAGATCACGAAACACCGCCCCGTTTATCCCGTAAAAAAAGGTCCAGGACCTCTCAAGCCGGGGCCTTTTTTGAGCAAGCCCTGTTTCCCACCCGGATGTCAAGGGCCGCCTTTCCCCGTAAACCATCAGAGGGGCAAGAATTTTTGGGTTTTTAAAACCACCACCAACATGTCTAGTCACTGCAGCGAATGCATAGTTGAAATTGGGGGCAACACTTTGCCAAAAAGCCACACCGATGCCGGGCTTCCAACCACTGTCACACCCTCTGTCTCCGCCCCCCCCCCCCTCCCCCACCATAACTTTCCCCACTCCCCATGTCTCTAGAGTCATATCAGGGAAGCCCCGCTTAACCTCTACCGTCGCCCGAGTACCACCACACCCACCAAACCCCTTCTACACCTTCTCCTTCTGCCATTTGACGACCGCACCCGTACAGCGCCAGCAAACAGCCACCTCTGCCTTCCAGTTTGGGAGCAAAGAAAACTTTAACCCAAACCACCCCAAAGCCAAAAGCCTAAGTCGGGATGCCAGGGTTTTGGGCCCTTTGGGAAATTTTTTGCCTTTCCTCTGGGGGACACAATGGGTTCCGCCCCCGTCATGGCCCTTCCCGCCCCCAAAACCAAGCCCCAGAGGCATTTTTTTGCCAGAAAAGCCTCCCTGCCCTGGTACCCCCTGTCACAAAATTTCAAACGCTTGTCCCCCATCTTGTTTCCAAAAGTCCCTCGACCACCGAAAACATGGGCTTAAGCACGGCCAAGGGCCCCTATACCTGTGACACTCACGGGTTTGGGGGTGGGATGTCCCCTGGGGGTGACGGTGGCCCTCAGGCTCGGGGCACGCTCTTCAAAAACCCAGGATGGTGCAGGGCTCTTTCCCCCAAGGTCCTCTTGGCATCACTACCCCAGAAAAAACCCGGGCCGGTTGAAATTAATCTGCTTGGGACCGCCCCACACAGGGCAGGAGCTGTGGACGGCCTGAAAAAAACCAAACCCCTGGCTGGGGGCAAGAACCTTGGGCCAGCAAGGTGGTGGCATAACGGGGCAAAATCTGCTGTCCCCCTTAAATCGTAGGTGGAGCCATACCTTGCTGGCACATTCATGAACCCCGTCGTCCAAAATTTTTTAAAACGCTACCCCGGTTGACGCCTCTGGGAAAAGGGTCGAGGCTGATTTTGCACTTTTCCCCCTTCGCACCCTGCTTCGCCACCCCGCTGCGTTTCATGTCACCGCCTTTCCCCCGTCAACCGTCTCATTTTTATGTGGCAACACGCTGGAATCCACCCCCAATGCTCCACAATTGGGCAGCAGGGGCCAATGCCATTTGCAGAAAATGACAAAATCCGACAAGCACGGTGCGGGCCCGGGGTTTGAGCCACCGAAGTGAGGGAGGTGAAAAGCTCTGCCCCTCCTTCCAGTTAGAAGAAGCCACCAAAATGGCAGTGTGGACAAAGCTTTTCACATGAGCATTGTGGTGACTTTTTCTGGAACGACGTTTAAAACTCTGAAAAATCAGGTCCCCCCACAAGAGGAGGAACGGACACAGACGGGCATGAACCCCTTTTTCCCCCCGAATCCAAAGGCCCACATTTTTTCCCCAATTTATCGTCCCATTAGGGAGGTTCGGGTCCAGGGGTAGTGCAAGGCGCACTCAGCTCTCAGGGTGCAAAATCTTAGGGAAGTCAGGGGTTGTTTTAAGCTGGCCAGAGGAACGGAGGAGGAGGGGGAGGATTCCTAACACCAACTTACCGACTCCCTGCCCCTTTAAAAGAGGGTTTGGGGCAATTTTTAGGCAGGGGAAGAGAGGGAAAATGAGTTTGTAGTGCCCTCGACCCAAGGGTTGGGAAAACAAGGGTCCACTCTCACATAAGTCTTTATGCCCATTTTCCTCCAACATATCCTCCCCCCTTTTAAAGGGCCCAAAATGAACAAAAGTTACTGGGTGGGCCCCCCTCCTGGGCCCCAAAAAAAAAAACTCACACTTTCCTTCCACCCACCCAAATAGAGATAAAAAACAGGGAAAGGAGACCTTGCTGATTGACAACTGAGAACTATTTTTCTGCTTCACGTTCTTTATATTCATGGGAAAAACTCAGCAACGGACAGCATAGAGTGCCAAGTACCGTACGGGAGCACACAGAGCATGTGACAGAAGCCTAATGGGTGACCCCTGGGAATCTTATTTACCACCTCACCCCAAAGCATAATCGGGCACACATACAACCAAAAAGAGACCAGCTTAAGATCAGGGCATGACTACTGCGTCTCAACACCGATGTTTCTGGATGTTTCTGGACCCAATTTACTTCTGGTATCCAAAATGGGTGAATGGGGTCGACTGCTCGCCACGCCATAGAGGGGTTTCCTGCCCAGCAGCCAGGTCATATCTGAGCAACCTTTAGCACAGCGGGGGAGTCATACAAACAAACCACCCTTTCCACAATAATTTGGGTCGTTTGACTTTTATCAAATGAAAACACATGGATCCTGATGATGTTGGGCCCCCAAATTGCCGAGGGGCACCCATTAATTGCCGGTCTACTTAAAAATTTTCCCTTCAACAAAAAAAGGGGCCTCTTGAAAAAAGGAAAAATTTTAAAAAATCATTTCCCCTGAATTTTTAAATTTTCATTCCCAAAAGATTTTATTTTTTTGGTTTTGCGGGGTGGAGACTGTAAAAGACACCAAGGTTTCATGACAAAACCGTATTTCCCTTTAAATTTACTTCAAACTTTTAAAATTTTTTTCGGCATTGCAATGGTTTTTGGAGTCATGGTTCCGGGGAGAAAAACAGCAAAAAACATGGTCCTTTGGGGAAAAAAAAAATGTGGGTTTTAATGGCATTTTTTTTTCCCACAAATTTTTTTAAAAGTTCTGAGAAGTCAAATTTTTTTTAAATTTTTTGGGGTCCCTGTTTAAGTTGAGCCATTTTTTCGACAAATTTAAATCTGCACCGTTTTTATTTTGATCGAAAGTTTTAGAAACATGGGGGATAAAATTTTGGTTAAAATCTTGCATCATCTATTAAGAAACGCGCCATTTTTTTGGGGCTTTTCCCGTCATTTTGGGGCCAGCAAATCAGCCCTTTCAAAAATAAGCAGGGTGAGATATGTGTGCGAAAAGTCAAACTGGGATGTGTAGGGTTTCGATTGGCTGGAAAAAATCACAAGACCTTTGTTTTAAAATAGAAACAGCCCTTCCGTTCCCGCCCCGAGTCCCCCAGCTCTCCGAGAAGGACGTCGCTCGCTTTTTTCCCAAAAAAGCTCAACGAAATTAAAACTATTTCTTTACAGAAAAAAAGCTCTAAATTTTAGCTGTGATCTTTACAACTTTGTTAAAATTTAAAATTGGGGAAAATTTTATGGGATTAGGGAAGAAATTTTAAAAGGGGCATCTCCCCCTGTAAAGTCTGGGGGGAAAAAAAGGGGGGGGCCCCCCCCGGGCAAAAACAGACAAAACTCAAAAAAAGAAACTGGGTAAAGTTCCCCCAAAACTTTTGTGTAGACATTTGGGACTTTCAATTTTCTTTTTTAAATTTAAAATTTTTCCCCCATTTTAAAAATTTCCCCGGATAAATTTGGGGAGCCCCCGAAAATTAATTTTTTGGGTACACAACTTTTCTAGTAAACTGCAGGGCTCTTTGTTGGGGCAAAACACCCCTTTAATTTTCAGTAACTTTCCCGACAGGGGGTTTTATTTTCAAATTTTCCCATTCCAAACCCTTTTTTGAATATCCCCCTTGCATTAAAAAAAAATCCACAAATTTTGTAGTCAGCACAGGTTGGGTAGGTCCAAAAAATACCCTTTTTTTATCCGAATACATTACCGAAAAATTTTTTTTTCACTTTTTCCCAGTCCCCGATTTGTTTATAGAGCCCCCTTGCAGTTAAATTTGAATCCGGGAATTTGAAATTACCACCCGGAAATTTTAAAGGGCCAAAAATAAAACCCTTTTTTTATCCGAAACATTTTTAGATACGTGTTTTTTTCACTTTTGCCCATCCAAAATTTTTGGGTAGAGCCACCTTGCAATTAATTTTTTATCCAAAACCAAATTTTGTAAATTTCCACAGGTGAATTGAAAGATGCCCAAAAAAAACCTTTTTTTTTATCCGAATACCCAAAAGATACTGTTTTTTGACTTTGGCGCACTACAGGATTTTTCACTGGGGGCACCTGGCACTTAAATTTTGGGAAAACTGCAATTTTGTAGTCACCCAGGGGAAAAGAAAAAGGGGGCCAAAAAAAAACCTTTTAAATTTTCCAAATCATTTTAGATACGTTTTTTTTTTACTTTGGCGCAGGGCCCCTTTGTTGATAGTCTACTTTCATTAAATTTGAATACAGCAATTTTGGGAGTCACCCCAGGTTTAATTGAAGGTGCCAAAAATAACCGTTTAAATTTTCCGTATAAAAATTTCAACATTTTTTTTTTCAAGAAAATTTTTAAAATAAACTAGCAATCCCTGTATTTAGACAACCCCTTTAAAAAACATTTTTAAAAAAAAAGAAACAAAAACATGGGGGGATTCCATCCTATTTAAAAAAAAGTGTTTTCTAGAATTAAAAAAACAAAAAAATTGCATGTACAAAAAAGCTGTAAAAAAATCCTCTGAAATTTTACAGGAGGGACAGAAAAAAATTGACCAATGTAGGGGTTTTTTCAGAAAGGGCAGGGGGGTATGGAGCACGGGCAGAGAACAAAGAAAAGAGACAATTTTTCCCCACACGTTTATTTAAAAGAGAAAAAGAAACCAAGAAAAAGGGAAACCCGGGGGGAACAGGACTTAACCCCCAGTAATTTCCCCAATGAAGCTCAATTGGTCCCACTCCAAGACGGGGGCAAGCGCTAAACCCAGGGCAAGGGGCAGTAAATTCCAAGGGAAAAAAAATGGTGGGTTTTAAAAACTCCTTTTTCCGGCACTTTTTAATCTGGGTCAGCAGGTTTTGGGGGGCAGCTGGGCCCGGGCAGGTATATCAATGTCCAGTGAAACTAAAAGGGGTTGAAAGACCCTTTTTCCGCACTTTTTTAATCGGGTCACAGGTTTGGGGCTCATCTGTGGCCCAGGACATATAGTCAATGCCAGTGAAAATAAAAGGTGGTTTACAGACTCCTTTTTCCCACACTTTTTTTAAACTTGGGGCAGACAGGTTTAATGGTCAACTGCGTACAGGACAGAAAGTTAAAGTCCATTCAACTAAAATGGGGTTGAAAGACTCCTTTTCCGGCACTTTTTTAAATCTGGGGTCAGCAGGTTTGGGGATCATGCTGCGTTTCCCAAAAGGGGTATCAATGTCCATTCAAGTCAATGAGGTTCAAATCATACCCGCTTCTGGCACTTTTTTAAATTTTTGGGGCATGCGGTTTAAGGATCAGGGGTGCAAACAGGGAAAGTGAATGGGGGTTTTATTTTTTTTTTTGGCTTTTTTTTAAACCAAGTGGTTTCCTAAGATGAGCCCGTATCCAATTTTCATTTTGGAGTTTTAAATTTAGCTTCCCCAGCCCCCGTTTGGGTGTAAGAAGAAGGGGTTGTTGCTCTCCCATAACTTTAATGGTCACGATCATAATAAAAACCATCGACTATCGACTATCTTTCGGATGGTCGACATCGACCACGACCATGTCATGGCCAACGAATCGCTCAACACTAGCCCCATTTGCTTTGAATGCAGCAAACTACAGGGCCATCTAAAAAATGTGGTTTCCAACAGACATTTGTTTTTCCAATTGTCAAAGGGGCCAAGTTCATGTTTTGAATTTTGGGGGGGCATTTTGCGTAAATGCAGCTTAACACAGGCCTATTCTAAAAAATTTTGGTTTTCTAACAGACATTTTTCTCACAATTGTCAAGAGGGCTCAAGGGTGATGGTGCTGTCAGAAACGGGAATAGGTAGCACCTGTTAAGGACCATTTTTGAAAAAAATGATTTTTTTTTTTGCAAATCTTTAACATAGCTAGCAATTCCTTTTAGAACAACCCATTTAAAAAATTAAAAAAAAAAAAAGAAAAAAAGACGGGTGGGGGGATTCCATCCTATTTAAAAAAGGGTTTTTTTCTAGAATTAAACCCCCTAAAAAACTTGCTGTACAAAAAAAGCTGATACAAATATTACTCTAATTTTAAAAGGGGAGGTACGGAAAATTTTGAACAGATGTGGTTTAAACCTAGGACAGGTTAGTCAATGTCCATTCCAAAAAAAAAGGGTGGTTTCAAAGACCCTTTTTTCCCCCAAACTTTTTACGTGGGTCAGACGGGTTTTAAGGGGCAACTGTGGAAACAGAACAGGAATAGCAATGTCCAGTTCAAAAAAAATGGGGGTTTCAAGACCCCTTTTCCTGGCACTTTTAAAAATCGGGGGGCATGCTTTTGGGCTCATGCTGGGCCCAGAATGGGGTGTCTAGTCCATGAAACAAAATGTGGTTGAAAGACTCCTTTTTCGTCGGCACTTTTTAATCTGGGGTCATGCAGGTATGGGCTCATTCTTGTGGCCCAGACAGGGATAGTCTATTTCCAACTGAAACTAAAATGGTGGTTGAAAGACTCTTAATATCCCGGCACTTTTATCTGGTCATGCGCCGTTTGGGGCTCATGCTGCATTCCAGTACAAGGAATATTCAAGTCCAGTTCAAGTAAAAATGAGGTTCAAATCATACTGGCCTTCAGGCACTTTTAATTTGTGGTCATGCATGCTTAAGGTCAGCTGGGTACAAGACAGGGTTTAGAGAATGGTGTGTGAGTTTTTATTTCTGGGACTTTTATAACCTAATTGTCTTGTCTAGAGATGCAGCAGCACGTATTCCATTTGACTGTTGTGGATGTTAAATTCCAGCTTCTCCAGCCCTGTTTGGGTGAAGAATGAAGGTGGTTGTTGCTCTCGTCCCATAGACTTTAAATGGTCATCGTCGATAATCATTAATCGACTAGTCGTAAATCGGTCTTTGATAATTGCCGATATCCGACTATCGACCCGAAGACGATAGTCACGAATCGCTCATCACTTAGTGGTGAGCGATTGCGTTGGCTAATCGAATCTGATCGATATGTCGATTAGGGCCGCTATCGATAGAGGTTTTTCGATAGTGAAGCATCGATTATGTCGCGATGACCATAAAGTCTATGGAGAGCAACAACACCTTCATTTTTTACACCAAACAGGCTGGAGAAGCTGAAATTTGACATCCAACTCCCCCACCCCTACCCCCCTACCCCCCCACCCACGCCCCTCACCCAACAGTCAAATGGATACGTGCTAAATCATAGGCAACACACATTATGTTTATAAAATCACTGAAAAAAAGGTCACAGACCATTACTATCCTGTCCTATGTACCACAGCCTGACCCTTACACCTGCATCACCCACAAATTAAAAGTGCCAGAATGGCGTATGATTGAAACCTCATGTTACTTGAACTGGACATTGAATATCCCTGTCCTGGAACGCAGCATAGCCCCCAAACCCTGCCATGAACCCCCAACATTTTAAAAAGTGCCGGAAAAAGGAGTCTTTCAACACATTTTAGTTGAAACTGGACATTGACTATACCTTCCGGGCCACAGCATGAGCCCCAAACCTCATGACCACACATTAAAAAGTGCCAGAAAAAGGAGTCTTCAACCACCATTTTAGTTTCACTGGGACAGGGACTAAACCTGGTTCCTGGCCACAGCAGACCAGGGCCGGAGTTAACAGTGGTTGCGGTGAAGCCCCAGCAGGCTTCCTGTCATCTATTAATCATGCAGGTTAAAATCCCTGATTAACGCAGCACGAAAACTGGCGTGCTGAAGCAGAGTGGCGGAAGCCGGAAGTGTGAGAACTCCAGCCTACTCTTACACGTCAATACCTGGGTATCGCTTGCCCCCTCACCGTATGAGTGTGGACCAATTGAGCTTCACTTGGAAAGACTGGTGTAAACGCTCCTGTTACACCCAGGTGCCCTTTATCATGGCATATCTTTTTCTCTATTTTTTACCTCAACGTGCTTGAGGAAATGGTCCTCTGAACTTTGTTCGCTGTCCCGTGCTCCATACCCATGTCCTCTGACTAACCTACATCTGGTCAAGTAATCTGTACCTCCTTGTAACAATTCAGATAATTTTTTACAGCTATTTTGTGCATGCAAGTTTTTTAGTACTTTAATTCTAGAAACCACATTTTTATAATAAGGATGGAATCCCCCTGTCTAGTTTCCTCTTTTTTTTCATTGTATTAAATGGTTGTCTTCAATACAGGGATTGATAGCTATGTTAAAGATCTCAAAAAACAAGTCATTTGCAATATGTGTCCATTAACAGTGTCCCTAAACCAATTCCTGTTTCTGACAGCACCATCACCCTTGAGCCACTCTTGACATTTGTGAAGAACAAATGTCTGTTAGAAACAACATTTTTTAGAATAGGACCTGTAGTATAGCTGCATTCACAGCAAATGTCCCCCAAAAATTTCAAGACCATCACCCTTGAGCCACTTTGTCAATTGTGAAGAACAAATGTCTGTTAGAAACAACATTTTTTAGAATAGGACCTGTAGTATAGCTGCATGTCACAGCAAAATGCCCCCAAAAATTCAAAGCATGACCCTTGAGCCACTTTGGTCAATTGTGAAGAACAAATGTCTGTTAGAAACAACATTTTTTAGAATAGGACCTTAGTATAGCTGCATTTCAACAGCAAATGCCCAAAAATTATAAAATGACTTTAGCCACTTGTTTAAATTGTGAGAAAAATGTCGATTAGAAACAACATTTTGTTAAAAGGACCTATAGTATTGCTGTATCTCACAGCTACATGACCCCAAAAAATTATAAATATGACTTCTCAGCCACTATTAAAAATTGTGAGGGAGAAATGCCACTTAGAAGCCACATTTCTGTTCCAAAGGACCATAATTATAGCTGTATCTCACAGCAACATGACCCCAAAAAATTATAAATATGACTTCTCAGCCACTATTAAAAATTGTGAGGGTAAATGCCACTTAGAAGTCACATTTCTGTTCCAAAGGACCATGATTATTGCTGTATCTCACAGCAACATGACCTCAAAACCATTGACAATGCGAAAACTTCTTAAGATAAAGTGAGTAAATGGAATACGGTGTTGTCATGAAACCTTGCTGTCTTTTACAGTCTCCTCACAGCAAAACCAGCAAAATGAACTGTTGGGAAAAGAGAATAAAAATTGCAGTAAGAAATGATCATTTTAAAAAAAAGTTTTCAAGAGGACCATTTCTGTTTGAAAAGGAATGTGAAGTAGACTGGCAACTAATCGGTGACCTCGGCAATTGGGGCCACAACATCATCAGAGATCCATGCCTGATTCATCTTGAGGAAAGTCAAGCGTTCCACATTATCTTGTGAAAGCCGATGCGTTTGTCTGTATGACTCCTCCAGCTGTGCTGAAGGTCCGCTCAGATATGACGCTGGCTGCTGGGCAGGACAACACCTCTATGGCGTGACGAGCCAGCTCGGGCCATTCGTCCATTTTGGATACCCAGAAGTCTATTGGGTCCGAACACATGCAAAAACATCGGTGTTGAACGCAGATAGTCGTAGCACCATGATCTTAAGCTGATCTCTGTGTGTTGGATGTGTGCCCAGCATTGCATGCGTTGGTGAGGTGGTAAACAAAGATTGCCAGAGGTCACCCATTAGGCTTCTGCCACCTTGCCTGCTGCTGCCGCTACGCCTACTTGCACTCTACTGCTGTCACGTCGCTGATGTTGTTCCACCGGGACATTTGGGAACGTGAAGCAGACGCAACAATGTCTCCAGTTGATCAATCAGCAAGGTCTCCATTTCCTGCATTTTACTCTCTATTTGGGTGGGTGGAAGAAAGTGCTGATTTTTGTTTCGTACCTGGGATCCAGGAGGGTGGCCACCCAGTAACTGTTGTTCATTTTGATGGCCTTAATGCGAGGATCATGTTGGAGAAATGGAGCAGCCAAGCACTCATGTGAGAGATGGAGCCTTGATTTCCCAAGCCTCTGGGTCGAGGGGCACTAGCAAACTGATCTTCCTCATCTTCCTCCTCCGCCTCAAATTCGCGCCAACCTCTTTCCAAGGCAGGGACGTCGGTAACATCGTGTCTAGGAAGACCTCCTCCACCTCCTCCTCCCCGCTGCCTCCGGCACAGCTTCAACACAGCCCTGACTTGCCTGAGATGATGCACCCTGAGAGCTGATGCGCCACCTTGCACTAGCTCTGGACCCCGAACCACTGCCTAATGAAGACCGATGAAATTGTGAAACTGTCGGGCCTTGTGGATTTGACGAAGAGAAAGGCTCCATGTCCGCATCTGTGTCCGCTCCTCCTCCGTCGCTGGCGGGACCTGTTGTTTCAGAGTGTCCAACGATCGTTCCAGAACTAAGATCACCACAATGCTCATGCTGACAAGGGCATTGTCCCGCACTGACCATTTGGTGGCTTCTTCAAACTGCAAGGATGGTGCAGAGCTCTTTCACCTGCCTCCACTCTCGGTGGTTCAACACCCCGAGGTCCGTACCGCTTCTGTGTTTTACAGGCCATCGTTGGTCCACTCGTACTGCGGAATGGCCATTGCGCAGCTCCCACAATCGGCTGAGCATGTAGAGTGTGGAATTCCAGCGAGTGTTCTGCCACGTCACAATAGACGGTGCAAACGCACGCAAGGCGCGATCGAAGCAGGGTGCGAAACGGCGGAAGTGCGCAACCTGCATACCTCGAGCCTTCTTCAGCAGCAACCAGACCGGTAGCTCCTTAGAAATTCTCAGTACGGCAAGGTTCCATGACATGTGCCAGGCAAGGATGTGCCTTCCAGCCTACCGATCCTTAAGGCGGCCAGCAGATTTCGGCCACGTTATCTCGCACACTCACCTTTGCCTGCACAAGGTTCTTGTCACCCACCAGCGGCTCAGTCGCGTTGCTTAGAGCCGTCCCCAGCTCCCCTACCTGTGTGTGGACGTTCTCCACAGGCCTAGATAATTATCAACACGGGCCTGGCGTCTCTGGGCACGTGATGGCCACCAGAGGACCTTTGCGGGGAAAGAGCCCTGCACCATCCCTGTGGTTTTTGAAAGAGCGTGCGCCGGAGCCTGAGAGCCACCGTCACCCCCAGCAGACATCCACGCCATCTCACCAGTGAGCCTGTCACAGAATATATCCGGCCTGCTGTGCTTACTAGTACCATGGGTTCCGGTTGGTCAGATGGACTTTTCCGGACACAGATGCAGACAAACGCGCTTGAAATTTTCGATGACACGTGCTGGCAGGCAGGGAACGGCTTTTCTGCACAGAAATGCTGCCTCGCATCTTGTATTGGGGGCAAAGGGCGAGGGCCATGACGTGGGGGAACCCATCTGTGCCCACCAGACGGAAAGGCGGGTTTTTTAAAAAGGCCAAAAGCCTGGAAAATTCCCGGACGTTCAGGCTTTTGGTTTTGGGATGGTTTGGGGTTAAGTGTTTTTTCCCGCTAAAAAACCCTGGAAGACAGAAGGCTGGCGCTAGACTGGCCCGGTAGGGCGTGCGGGTTTCTTTCAAACTGGCGGAAGGGGGAAGGATTTGGGATGGGTCTCTGGTGGTGCTGGGGGGCTGGGCGACGGGGGGGGGGTGAAGGGAGGCTAAGCGGAGGCTGACCCCTGATCATGACTCTGAGAGCCCAGGGGCAGCTGGGGAAACCGCTTGGTGTGGGGGGAGGGGGAGGAGACAGAGGGTGTGACGGGTTGGGGGGCCCCGGCGTCGGTCGGGCCCTTTTTTTTGGCCAAGTTTTTCCCTCCTTTTTCAACCTTGCATTCGCTGCATGTGACTAAAAAGTTGGAGGGGGTTTAACCCTTAAGGTTTTTTCCCTTTCACTTAGGGTTTTACGGAAAAGGGCCCGGCAAAAATACATGGGCTGGGGGAATCAGAGGCTTGCTAAAAGGAAGGCCCAGGTTTGGGAGAGGTCCTGGCCCTTTTTTGACGGGGGATAAGCGAGGAGCGGGGTTTGCGCGGGACCTTTGGCTGGCGGAATCAACAGCGGATTTTCTGCGACCCCCCCCTCCCCCTTCTTGTGGGGGCCCCGTTTTGGGACCTACCCCTCTCTTCCTCCTCGTCCACTAAATTGAAGCGCTCGAAAGCAAATTCTGGGGAAAAAAGACCAGGAGGGATCCGCAATGTCGTCATCATACCCTCATCTCATCATAAAACACGGGTGCCCTTTGGTCGCCCTAAACTTTCTCACCCAGAAGTTTGGGGGCAAACAAGCAAGGGGCACTGCAAGGCTTTCCCGCCCCCGCCCTGGATTTTTGCCGATTAAACCCGGCATCCTTCCCCTCCTCTGATGGCATCGTAAGGGGCGTCAGAGCAGAAAAATTATCCTCTTGATCTTTTAACATCCCTTCTGCCCCCAAACCCGCTTTTTCATAAAAGGGAGGTCTTCAGCCCAATTTGGATTACCCAAAATTGGGGGGTTTAAAACGGGGTTGACATTTGGGCTGCTTCAGGGTTGGCCCGGATGCTGAGATCCCAAATCCCGACATTTGTGGCCTTTGACTGCAAAGGACGGGGGGGTTTAGACGGCTAAAAGCGGGTTTGGGCTTTTAACCACTAAAGGACAGTTTGGGGCGACGATGTTCTTTATTTAAATTTCACGGGGGCCCTGACCAGCGATGACGGGCCGACGGTCCTGCAACTACGACCCCTGGCATTTCGTGTTGGGCCGGGCCGCACGGAAGGAGCACCTTCTCTGAACCTCTTTCCTCCATTTCTACCCCCCCCCTTTGCTCGCTTACCACCGCATTTCGTCCATGTTCAGAAAAATAAAAAATTTGAGAAAGGGATGGAATAGTTTTGGAAAGTCTTTTTAAATTTAAAAAACGGGAAATCACGCTATTCTCAAACCCCCTAAAACAAAAAAATTGCTGGAAATTTAAAATTTTAAATTTCAAGGTGTTATCAAAAAATCGGACTGGGCAAAAAGGTTTCCCAAAAAACACTTTTTTTTTATTTTTTGATTTTAAAAAACTGTATTTTTTGAAACCCTTTTAATTTTACCTGTGGTGAATTTGAATTGGGTGTTTTAAAAATTTTTCGTAGATTTCTGCGTCAAATGAAAAGTTTCTGAAATGCGCAAAAAATCAAAAAAAACGTAACTGTTTTTGTTTTTGGGTATTTTAAAAAAAGTATTTTTTGCACCTTTTAATTCACCCCGTGGGGAATATTTGAATTGCTGTTTTTTAAAATTTACGTAGATGCTGCCCTCCAAAGAAAAAGTGCTGGTGCGCAAAAGTCAAAAAAAACCCTAAAAAGATGTTTTGTTTTGATACCGGTATTTTGGCAACAAAAACCTGTGCTGACTTTTCAAGATTGCTGGTTTGTAAAATTTAAATGCAAGGTGGGTATATCAACATTCACAGGGTGTAATGGGTAAAATTGAACACCTTCTGAATGTTAAATGATAAAAAAAAGTGGGTTTTGCAGGGTAACAAAGAGACCCCGCAGTTTTTCTAGAAAAAGATTTTTATCCAATATAATTTTAGGCTCCCCCAAAATCCAGGAAAATTTTTTCAATAGCAAACTGGTTTTTTAAAAAAATTATTCCACTTTCAATGTCCCCACACTAAGTCTTTGGGGAATTTATCCGTGTTCTTTAAAAAAATAGAGCTTTTCGTGTTCGCCCGCGGGGCCCCCCCCCCCCCCCCCCCCCCCCCCCCCCCCCCCCCCCCCACCCCCCCCCCCCCCCCCCCCCCCCCCGGTTTAAATTTTCAGTGGTTTGATTTTTGCTTTAAAATTCTCTAGCTAACTACAAAAAATGTTTTAAAAATCCCCCAATTTTTAAATAAATTGGAAGGATCCCCAGCTTTAAAAGTAGAAAGGGTTTTTCTGGCAGAAAAGACTAATTTCGTGAGCTGTTTTGGGCCCCAGGCAGGAAAAGCAGGGCCATCCCTATGAGAAAGCTGAGAGACACGAGGCTTTAAACAGGAAAAGCCCGTTTTATGTAAAACGAGGGCATGTGATTTTTCCAGCCAATTTGCAACCATCAAAATCCCAGTCATGACGTCGCACCAAAAAAAACATCCACCCTGCTCTATTCCCTTTAAACTGAAATTTTCTGGCCCCCAAAATTACAGGGAAACGCCGAAAAAAGGGGCGATCTTTAAAAGATGATGCACAATTTTAAAAAAACCCTTAATTTTCGCATGATCTGGAAATTCGATCACCTAAAAAACCTTGCCGATTTCAACTTTTTCCCATTAAAAATCGCTCAACACTATTAAAAAAACAATCAAACAAGTCAGGGGCTTCCAACTTTTTTTGGAAAAAAAAGGGGGGGAAAAGAACTGAAACCTTTCGATGGGGGAATAATTAAAAAGGGTAAAAAAACCCGCATAGAGGGGGAAAACGGGGAACAAAAAAGTAAGTTTGGGGAAAGGCTATTGGGATTATAAACCGTGTGATACACGCTTCCCTAGGGGAAAGAATAAACGCATGATCTTATGTTCATACTTTAAAAACCCTTTCAAAAGCATATAAAAAACCCTCAAAATTTTCCCTGTTTATCTAGGGTTTTAGCTCGGGTTTTTTAAAATGATTTAAAATCAGGAAACGTTTAAGCCCTAACTATGTAAGGGTTAAAAGGGGTTTTTGCCACCATTTTAATGTTGACGTGGGAACTTCCAAAATGGGTATTTAATACATTTTTAAAATATAGTGATAAAAAAAGGGAAAACCCAGAGCTACAGTTTTTCAAAATCCTCCTTATTCCTCAAAGTTTCCCTAGTCACGACCCGGAGCGACAGCCGCGCTTGCTAAAACACTTTTATTGATGACAGGCAAAATGAATGAGTTTTTAAAGGGCACCGATAGACAGGCAGTCGGGCGTCTTGCTGTTTTGAGAATCCACTCTTGTTTGTTTTATTTCGTTAATTTTTGAGCGCTCCCTTGGATTCCTCATCCTCACTCACCCCCTCCCTCTCCGCGCTTCATGACTCACATGATTTGTAATATCCTGCCCCCTGCTGACAGGAGTAGGCACTGGCTCTTGGAAAATCCCCTTAAGTTTTTAATGCCCCCATTATCACGCAAACTGTGAGTGATTTTAAAATTGAAATATAAGTATAAATTGAAGGGATCTTATGCTGTGAACAAGGTCCTGGGGGCCTGAAACGCTTTGGGCCTTCAGATGTTTTTTAACCGTCTTGAAGTGTGATAAACTAATAAAAGACGGGGAATAAAACCCTGCTGGAATTTCGTTTTGGATTACGGTTTGGGGAGTCCCGACTTACACCGTTTAAACCTTCATCTGGCCCCTATTTTACAAAGGAGCTAGGGGCTTGCTGGCATTTGTAGTTCCTTGTTCCATAGCAGCGTGGAACGTCAAGTTCAGCATGCCACAGCAACAAGAATGAAAATAAATAAAAAATTCTTAAAAAGGGGGACAGAGAGCAAAAAAAATGTAAAAAAACCCTTCCCCCACTATCAACACTAAAAAAAAACCTTTGGGCTGGAGTTTCAGTAAAATAGCTGTTCCGACTTTCATACAAATTCAACTTTTAAAAAAAAACTAGTGTCCCATCCCGTTCTAACCCGGGGACTACCCGTCACTTTTACGGGATGAAACGTCCCTGACAGTATCTGATGTACAGATAAATGAAAATGTATACATGCAGTGTGAAGAATGTGATTGACGAAAGGGGGGGGATGAAAGAGGAAGGGGGATCAAATTTAAAAATGGGGGTAAGCCGTTAAGAGATATATTTGTTTGCTTTTAAAATTTTAATGTTGGGAAAAAAAATTTATTGCACGTGCTGCAACAATTCTCTGGAATGTGCACCTGAGAAATGTTTGAGGCGGAATGGGAGGGTTTCGGGGGGGAAATTTAAACTTAAAACATTTGCAGAACAGAAACCAAGTAGTGTAATGGATGAAAAATGGAAAATAAAACCAGGGGAGCTTGTAGGGAAGTGATTACTTGAAAGAGGAGCGTGGGCCCCTTCTGACATGTCCCTTTTTTAGGAAATCCTTGTGTTCCCTGTGAAATACCAATTTGGAGCAATTCCCCTTAACCTGTGTTGTGGGTGTTCCCCTGTCAACCCCTTTTAAGATGTATCACTGAATCTGTCAGGTGGGTGTTACCCTTCCCTCTCTGAAGACACTGACTGTCAGCACTGACGCACAATGTAGACGTTCAAAAACAGAGAGTTATAAAAGAAATGCTCCCAAAAATGTTATTTTTAAAGGGAACACAAGGTTTTTTAAGGTGTTCCCGATATTTCACAATCAGAACGGGACAGATCCTCCCTTTAAAAAGTCTTTACAGGGTGGGCCATTTATGGAACAGCTAAATAAAATGGGAATGTTTATGATATAACTTTTCCTTTTTT